>OZ002742.1:5218208-5502843 GCA_963924295.1 Dioctria rufipes | reverse complement strand
CGAAAACTCATCTTGAGTGATGAGTCCCATTTCCACCTCGATGGCTTCGTCAACAAGCAAAATTGTCGCATCTGGGGCTCGGAAAACCCAAGAGTTATTGTTGAAAAGCCTTTCTATCCTCAACGTGTGACTGTTTGGTGCGGTTTATGGTCCCGCGGGGTCATTGGGCCTTACTTTTTCGAAAATGAGGCTAGAGCAACAGTTACGGTGAATGGATTGCGCTATCGACAGATGATTAATGATTTTTTATGGCCGGAATTGGATGATATTGATCTCGGCAACGTTTACTTTCAACAAGACGGCGCTACGTGCCATACAAGCAACGAAACCATTGATCTTTTACGGGAAAAGTTTCCGGACCGTGTTATCTCTCGAAGAGGTGATCAAAATTGGCCACCGAGATCTTGTGACTTAACACTTTGCGACTTCTTCTTTTGGGGCCATGTGAAAGAGAAGGTCTACGCCAACAGCCCAGCGTCGATTCAAGACCTCAAAGATGGAATTCGTGAGGCTATCGAGAACATAGGGCAGCCACTTTGCTATTTGGTTATGGAAAATTTTATGAAAAGGATATGGTCCTGTAGGCGTGGTCGTGGTGGTCATTTGGCTAATATTATTTTCCATTATTAACGGCATACCTTCCTATTTATAATGAAATAAAGATCCGATCATTTATCTCAAAAAATGGCATTTTTCTTTGCATATCAAAATAACACCTTTTATTGGAAAACCCGTTACACAAGAAACCTGCAACATCCTCGAAATTCTAGCAACTGTTCATCAAGACTCATAATTATCTTTACAAATACGGATGAATATATCCCATATCTCTCAAATTGCAGAGAATCTGTCGTTGGGACTTTTTCTCGATTTATCATTAAATCGCAAACAAGCACATAAAAACGTGAATCTTGCCTTTCCCATAACGCATCGATAAAATCTTATCCCGGTTCTTGTTACATATAACCACTGCACAAAAAAAAAAATTATCTCACTTATAATTTCATACTTACTTTACAGAAAATTAATTTTAATAATTAGCAACACAAAAAAAAAAATGTTAGTCCAAAATACACTTAGGTCACACAGGGTCACCGCGACCTCTTTTTAAGATCTACTTTGAATGAACGTTAGACGAACATTAATGATTCCCAAGCCACACTAACAACACAAAAGTATAGTTGATTAGATGTATTGATATTAGATGGCAGCTCAAGGTCTATTTCCACGATTGAAGAGCTCTACAAGAGGTTGGAAAAAAATTTGGGGCAATTTGACCCCCGGTGACCTATTACGGATAAATTAATACTTTTAAGAACGCGTTAACTTCACAAGCTAAGAATTTATATAAAGGTATTTTATGGAAGTTGTAGATAGAAGGTCGAAATCAAGGAAATTTTCGAAAGATTGCCATATATAAATTTCCTTTTTCCGTATACTTTTGAATAATTGATAACAACGCCTTGATCTAGAGTGATATTTTGTGAAAATAATTTTTTTTTTTAAATTTCAGATCTACATTTGAAAATGGACGGACGAAAATCAGACAGGTAAGGTAACAAATTGAACTAGTATAATTCTTAAAATTGTCCCATTTTTTTTTCAATTTTCACCATTGATTCACTCGAAAAAAATTTCTCGAGTTGACAGAATTTTATAAAGCCTATGATCGTATCAAAATTTCGATTTAAGTTCATGAGCTAAGATTTCCAAATTTTTACAGATCCTTTCTTCAATGGATCGTGCCCTACATTAGTAAAAGGAAAAGAATAACGAAAGATTGAAAGATTATCATATCTTACTCCGATGCTCCCCAAGGTAACCATTTGGGTCCATTGTTGGTTGTTCTAATTTTTGAATGGTATTACAGTAAATTTTGTTTACTGAGATTAAGAGTTTCTTTACAATTTGTTTCTCTTTTTGGTGCATAAAATTCCTGTTCTTCCAAATTCGTGGAACTGATCCCACGCCCCCATCGAGTATAAAAATTGTTGAGTTTTTGGTTGGATAGGGTGAAAGAGGTAAATGTAAATTATCGTAGTAAGCAAATTATTTCTTATAATGAAAGACTACTATAAAACTAAGCCGTGAAGCGAATTGTCCTACTTTGATCAAGGACTTATAATTAAATGATATGTCTCAGAATTAAAGACCTATTTGAAACCATGACTTCTTTATCTAGTCTTTTTGCATTGGATTATTTTTTGCTATATTTTTTCCCAATCTTGTCAATATAATCAAGAATTAAATTTATCAGAAATGCTTATTTGCATAATTGATTTATATTGGATTACTCTTATTTTTAATTAGATTATTATGTCTATTAGATTGTTGTATAGGTAGACAATAAATAAATAAATTCTTAAAAGTCGAATTCATAAATTTTATCATCCTTATGAGGATACCTGAAATCCGATTTTTCAATAGTATTTTTCTCGCTCATAACTCTTGTTCGCAGCAAATCTGTTTCTACAGCTACAGACCTTTCGTTCAATTCCGTTTGATTACACAATTCTTGTTTTCAAATAAATTATGAAGAGCCACCTCTTATCTCATTTCAAGCATTTTATTTGAAATGAAAAATTTCACTTTGTATGTTGTTTGTCATTTTTCTCGCTTTTTTTTTTTTTGTGATTTTGTGGAGCAGAAAAGTTGTGCATCTTACAAAGCCATTTGTCTATCGGAGAAGTTAAAGTTTTACTATAAAATGGAAAAGTACAATTCTATCACCAATACTTTGAAGGAAAATATGAAGTTTTCCTATAGTAGCCATTAACTTTGCAGTTTATTTTAACTGATTTAAAAATACACTTTGGAAAATTGAGATTTTGTAGTTTGAATTCAATGAAGATAACACACATTTTATTATTTTTTTTTTTATGGAAAAGGTTAACTCTTTATCGAAGGTTTAATTTTTCTATGTATGTCTAATTGTATACTGGAGTACGAAAGAGAACAATTAAAAAGCTAGAATTGGTCTTATGATACTCTAGACTATCCGGTTTGATTTATGAAGCGCTTTTTCGTATATATTTCTAGAAGGGCTCGTCGGACAGGAAAAATGATTATGACCAATTCTATGGGATTTTATATTCTGAAGAACTTTTCGGTATAATAACAACGTCTACGACCGATCCTTTTTACAGCGTACATGAAAGTCCTAAATTTTTAAATGGTAACACCACGAAGCGGTTGCCCGTTTTAATCCATTTTTGAAATTTAATTTACTATTTCTATGAAAGCTCCATGAACCAAATTTCTACATCGATGCGCTCTCTACATCGATGCGTTCTCAGCCAGTGTCCAAATATATAGTGAGAAACGAAATTTTTGTATGGCAACCCTACGAAGAAGTTACCCGATTTGTTCCATTTTCCTAAATTTACTTTTTTTTTTAAAAGCCCGTGCGCAAAAGTTCAGCTCTCTAGGTACATGTGTTCTCGAGTTATCATGCGGACGGAGAGACGGTCATGCAAAGATCAATATAACTTTTAATATTATGCGTGGGTGTCCAATCCATTTTGCTCTACCATTATTATTTCTATGTGTTACAAAGGGAATGACAAACTTTAATGGCCGCAAATGTACGCAATTAAACTTCGGCAATATTTTTAAATAATTAAATAAAAAAAGTATTATTTTCAAAATATCATAACTCGAGAATGATTCAAATGCCAAATGAAGCTCAATGTTTTATATTTTCATAAATAAATATATCAGCACTGAACGAAAATTTGTTTCGATAATAATTGTATTTTTTTTTGTTTCTTTTTTTTTTTTTAACAAAAAAAAATTGTTATATTTAGTACTGAGGACTTCTACCACTTTTTTGTTGTATTTTTATTTTGAAGCTATATCTCTTATCTATCTCTGTGTGAAGTTTGGTATCCTTTTGGAGATATGAATTTTTGAAGTCATTATATACCCAAAGTATAATGCAGTTTTGGCGTACTGCACTTAGGGGTAATAATAATAATAATAAGATCCTTATTTATGACACACATGAGTACAAACTCGTTTTCCTGTGTTTACTCTTAAGAATAATTCAACCGATAAGAGGTGAAAAAATTATATAAAAAGAGAAAAAGTATTGAAAAAATTACAAAATTACAATGAGTTATAAATTCGAAAAATACTCAAAAACTGATTATTTGAACCTTCAGAAAGCAACATGGCGTTTAATTGAAATCGGCAAAGAATTCCAAAGTTGGATGCCATAGATGAAGAAGCACTTAGAACTAAAAGCAGTTCGTGGAACTATAAGTTGACTCGAGCGCGCAGATTGAGGAAATTTAATTTTAGCAAGGAGATATTCAGGTGAAAAGTTATGAATTATTTTAAAAATGTACAAGCATACGCGATATTTAAGGTAATTTTCCAAGGTACAGTTCAAAATACTTTTTACCAAAGGTGACACAGACACTATGGGATATCTATTTATAATACCATAAACATAACGAGCGCAAAAATTATAAACAACATTCAGTTTTAATCTGCTTCTCTAGTCGAGTAGGAAATAGATCACATCTGCATAAGTAATCAGAGGGATTATTAGACTAATAATGAGCATTTTACGCAAGGCAGGGGGTCATATATCTTGCCAGCTGCCAGAGCGAACGTAAGCCACCGTATATCTTAGCTGTAAGTCCATTAACATGCTCACTCCACTTTAGTTCCTTATTGAAAATAATACCGAAATTATTAACGGTATCTTGAGTAGGAGCAGAGGCATACAGAATGTATCAATGGAATTCTTATAAATAACAATTGATTTAGACTTGCAATGATTGAGAACCATCTGATTATTTTTAGCCCAAACGGCCAAACAAGAAATATCTTCATTAAGTATCGCAACACAATCTTGGAGCCTATTTAACTGAGATGAGAGAAATAATTGAACATCATGGGCGTAAAGCTGAATTGAAGCTCTAGTTACACTTAGCTCAACATGATTTATGTATATACAGAATAGAATTGGCCCCAAAATAGATCCCTGGGGGGCAACTGAAAGAAGACTTACTATAAATGGGATGTACGATTATTAGATATAATTTTTTGAGAACGATCAGCTAAATAGCTTTAAATTAAACGTAAGGCAGGTGTAGAAAAATCAAAGTAATAGGAGAGTTTCTGAATCAGTATCCCGCAATTTACGGAGTGGCTTCACGTTTCTCAACATTAATACGAATTTCATCACATAAATGGAGAAGTGCAGATGTACTACTGTGTCTAGAACGAAACCCCGACTGGTATTGGGAAAGGAGAATAGCTTTGGATAAATAAAGTTTCATCTGATCAGGAAGCAATCTTTCTAAAAATTCGATAATACCGACAGAGTACTAATCGGCCTGTAATCCTGAACATTAGACGGGCGCCGATTTTTAGGAACGGGAAGCACTTTGGCTACTTTCCAAACTAAACGAAAGGTATAGGTTGTAATGCAGGTATTAATAATGTGCATTATACAATGTAGCAATATTGGGAGTAAAGGTTTCAAGAACTTAGAATCAATATTATCTGCTCCAGTAGATAACCCCTTAATAGAGGAAAGTGCCAATATAATATCAGTTTGAGTAGCATTTCGGAAGGAGAAAATTAAGGGGATTGCTTGACATATTTGTACTGGAGAAATAATCATTCAAACTATCTGGATCAAGATCACAATTATGTTGATTGGATTTACTGAGACCTAAAGAACGAATATTACGCCATAATATACGGATGATTGAGAAGGATCAAGTTTTGAAGAGTAGAATTATGTTCGCGCTGAACGTATAGGCTTGAGTAGTTTTGTTGCACAACCTAATAAAGTTTTCACGAAGAGAGATGTCTTTATAACGCTTCCACAGATTATGTGCATATTGCGTTGAAGTATTAATGAATAGATTTCGCTATTCATCCATTCACCTTTAAATTTGCTTTTATATTCCTTGAGTGGAACAAACCTATTAAAAAGGGCGTTAACGTTATCATTAAAAATTTCCACCAGGTCATTAACGTCGACGATATAATGAATATTTGTCCACTTTACCTTATTAACCTCACTATTTAGGGTATGAAAATCAATATGCTTAAGTCACGGTATTGAAAGACATTATTGCAATTATTCAAACTTCAAATGAAAAGGAGGAGAAAATGGCATCATGATCACTTATGCCCGGCATCGATAAATTACGTGTGAGCAGAAGCTTATTAGATAGATTGGTAATGACTAGGTCCAACAATGATGCTCCATTCTGATGAAATCTAGTTGGAGCTACATTTATGACCTTAAGTTCCAGGCTTTCAAAGAAACCAAGCAACCCTCTACTCTGGCTACTATCGAATAATAAATTTATACTCAAGTTACCAACAATAATAATTGATGAGAATAAACAGGAACACTCAGCAAGTACTTCATAAAAAGTACACAAATCTGACACGCGTGGTGGCTTATAGACACATCCAACAAACACAGGGTATGTGTGTTGTTCTTTCTCCTGGAGAACTGTAGCCCGTTTTTGTACTTTACTTTGAAGCTATACCCCTTTCTAAGTAGATCTTTAGTTTCCTTTTTTATTTTTTTTTAAGAAAATGAGTTAAACGATAAATTTCACGAAAATTTTTCCGACTACCTACTTGATTTTAAAAATAATTTCCTTTAAATTGTTACGAATAATGAATTTGGATCGCTTTACTTATTTATTTCAGACTTTCGATTGATATTACTCGTTCGGATAAAATATGTTAACTACGGATTACTGAATTGCTAAATTACTCAATATGAAAATATGCGCGCAAGCCCAAAACTCCACATATAGGACCTATAGGCTATATACACTTAAATCTGCAGGAATTAAAACTTGATCTGTTACTAACATCACAGAGTTCTATTTATTATCTCTTGAAGGTTAAGGAAGGGAAATGTATGCTCTTCTGATGCGTAAATCGAAAGCAATTCAAACCCTAAATGACTTTGTTAAAAATAATTGCACATAAATGTAGTTTCTGGAAGAGATAGGAAAACAGTTAGATCATAACTTAAAGGAAATGAAAATTAGTCCCCTTTCATGTTGGCAATTGGTCTAGCAAATTTCTCAAAATTTTTGGTACGGATGATTAAATGAATATCTGAACTCACTCCAATCACGAAGCAACTGGCACACATATTGTAATTATCAAGGTAGAATCTGCCCCCGCAAGAGTGCACAATAGGAACTTATAGCTAGGTAAGAAGATTTATAGATAAATTACACAGGTAAGTCTATAAAATTTCCGAAACACAAATATGAATAATATATGGCGAATTTTATCTCCACTCAGCACCATCGAAACTTTTTTTACCATGATTAGATAATACCTAGACACACATCACGATCTAATGAATAATTAGTACTAATTATTCATTAAAATGCTATGTGTCACATAGTATACGTCATTATAGCTCTAAAATCAGATGATAATGAAGTACACTAATTAAGAGTTTTCTTCCTTGCTTTGAGCTATAATGAGGAAAAATGTGTGATTTATTTATCAAAACCAGTTTGACAATACAACTAAATTAAAGAATTGGCTGTGCGTCTGCAGTTTATATTAAATCATTATAGACTAATGAGTCGTTAGTTACTTCTTAATTAAGGCATCTAACTTCAGTATAAACATAAAAGAAAGTGCTACCCAGTAGAAAAAAAAAAAACAGTGCTCTCATAATGCCTTACTTTGGGTAAATGGTGACTTTATAAATTCATATCTCAAAAAGCGATGCCGAATACTATCGCAATTTTTTGTGCATACATACACAACGCTTCTAGCTTCACAATAGAAATACAAAAATAAGTGCTAGAGGTCCCTAGTAGAAAGAAAAATACATTCTCCTCACATAAATAAACCATATTGGGTTATTTTACTTTATTTATAGACTTTGAAATTGATCCTTCCGCACCATGGTATCATACCTTAAGCGATGCATATACTCCGTCCTGGAGCAAATACTTTTCAAACATTTTTGAAAAATAATCGACGAAATGTTGCACTTTATACAAATTGTGAGCATTTCTAGGCATTTTTTCGTTATAGGAAAAATGTAAATATTGCAGGATTTGTCTAAATATGTTGCGACTCATTGTTCCAGAGAAAATGGTGTTTCAATGATGGGGTTACTTGACCAATAGTCCTTAAAGCTTGTCTTCCTAACTCCATAATTATTACTAATTAAAAAAAGAAAAACATTTCAATTCAGATATTATAACGCCATGCCACTTTCACATTCACGTTCAATACAGGATTGGAAATATGAACTTATGCTTTCAATAATATAAAAGCTTTGGCAAGAGAAGAAGAAGAGGAAGGAAAATATTATGGTTTAAAATTTATAGTATATTACAGTCAAACATCTCGAACTTCCTTCTACTCGAGTTTCTGTTTTAATCGAATTTTTTGCACTTCATTTGGCACTTCCTCAGATTTTTCATAGAAAACCCTACTTTTACTCGAAATTCCTTACCTCCAAAACCTTCCAACTCGAACTAATTGTCAGAAATTTTTTGCATTTTTCTTACTACTCGACCTCCTCTAACTCGAATGTATTCAGATAGCTGCGTGTTTTACCAGAGTGTAAATGAGCGGACTCATGGGTCATATCATCTCACCGCTCTACTCAGGACTTGAGTCAGCTCAAAACTTGAGCTGTGGTTTATCGCGCGTAGCTTGAGCGGACTTACTATTTGCGCGGACTCACTGCTGAGCGACTTGAGCGGACACACTGCTTGAGCGGACTCATCATTTGAGTTGAGCGGACTCAAATCATGTTTCAACTAACATAAGGAGAATCTGATTGAATTACAATTCAAACTGAAACTGAAATTTCAGCCAAATGAGAAAAGCTAATTTTGCTAATTTTCTTAGCTAACATTTCTTCTACGCTACGCCATTGTGGGATTCAGATTCTGAATATGACCAAAATTCAATGGAGGGTCAGAAATAGTTCTTGGAGTATAATTTTTCCACAGGCAAAACCTCGAACGTATTTGAAAACAAACGTTTTTCGGTGATAAGGAGTCTGTTCACCGAATACAGCACAATGCTTCCTAGCAGTGATTCGGTAGAAAGATTATTTACAGAAAAAATCGAACTTTTCGACCCAGCGATCAGAGAGGTCTCATCAGTATGGTTATCTCTGATCGCCTACCATAGAAGTTCAGTCTGCTGTAGACGAGAAATAATTCACATAAAAAGATTATTTAGCATAGGTAACTCAGAGATGTCATCTAAATGACGAAATTTTTTAAATGAAAGTGATGCTACATATCAATGGAAAAAGTAAAGTTAGACGCTGATTGTATAGAAAAATATAAGTGCAATTTCCTTGAATTGAATTATAACATATTCAAGTATGGCATTTTCCTCACAGATTTTACAAGTTGTTGTATTTGTAAATTATATTGAGAGGAAGAGAAATGTTTACTAAGAATATTAGCAAAAGCTAAATTAATATAATATAATGAATGAGTTTTTTGTGAGCTTTTCTAATTTGATTGAAATTTCAGTTTCAGTTTCAATTTTAATTCAATCAGATTCTCCTTATATTAATTAAAACATGATTTGAGTCCGCTCAAGCAGTGATTGAGTCTTCTCAAATATCGATCGATGAACCACCGCTCAACTGTTGAGCAGACTCAATGATTGAGCGGACTCACTGCTTCAGTTGAGCGATGAGCTGAGTCAAAATTTGAGTCCTTTACATCCCTGGATTTTACCGTTTAGTATGGCTTGATTTTTTTTACTTTCTATTAAATAGGATATTTATTTATGCATTTTCAATTCAATATAGAAATTTGTAGTTTTGTTGCGTGTCTATATTTATGGACATGCATTTTGCAGTCTGCAATTGAAAAACCGACGGGCGATTCGGATAAGGTTCAAATGTCCTTGAACAAACTTGAATATTTTTCAATAATAAAATAAACAAGAGAAATAGTTATAATTAGTCTAAGACCAACAACATTATACCCTAAATGAAAATGAAAGTTAAATAAAGTGAAAACTCACAGTTTTGTGTGACAACATCAGGAAGGGGTCACCAGATTTAGCTCATTTGTCAAATATTTGTGTGATAACATCAGGAAGGCGTCACCAGATTTAGCTTATTTTTTAAATGTTATTTACTATATTTATGAAAACGCTCTGTCCACAATTTCAGCTCTCTACGTCGACGCGTTCTCAGCCAGTGTCCAAATATATAGTGAGAAACGAAATTTTTGTATGGTAACACTACAAAGGAGTTGCCCGATTTGTCACATTTTCGAACTTAAATTTACTGTTTTTTAGGAGTCTGTGTGTAAAATTTCAGCACTCTAAGTGAACGCGTTCTTGAGTTATCGTGAGAACGGACGGACAAGCAGACAGACGAATGGACGGATTTGCAAAATCAAAATAACTTTTAATAATTTGCTTGGGTGTCCAACCAATTTTTTTTTCTACCAGTATTATTTCTGTACGTTACAAACGGAGCGACAAACGTAGTATGCAGGGTCCCCCCCCCCCTTGAACGAATGATTTTTAACTGCAACTACAATTTCGACTTATTGAGGCCTTTACGATTTGATTTAAAATCGTTAAAAATAAAACTTCTTCTATTCTCCATCATTGACAGATTCTAACATGTGTGGGTTCGATTCCCGTTCGAGAAAAATAAATTATATATGTTTGACTATATATGTATCATGTTATCCGCCTATAGCGTTTAGAGCAATTATCACACATAGAGTCTGTTACCGGCCAATAATCGTTATAGCTGTAGCATCACACACATGTTGTGTGATCGGCCATTAACAGTTGTTCCGGCTATCACACACAATTGTGTGAGGGGCCATTAAGCTATTAATATACCCAACGATATCATCTAGGGCATAAAAAGGGTAGATTTTAGAACAGCTATAAACATCCCAACAAATTACCTGCCGTTGTTTACCTTTTACAAACTGCGCTAAAGAAATTTAAGAAAATTCTGAACATGTTTCTCTTCCTGTAGGAACTGCATTGATATATCGTCAGCGTACAATTTTACTTACGAAAAATTTTCTACGATTCCGAATTTTCACTTTTGTAGAAGGACTTAAATTCAAATCTTTCGGCACCCATCAAGTACAAATCTAATTAAAATTTTAATAGAAATCTTGCTTCTCCGAATATAAGCTCGTCTACAATCATTCATTTATATATTAAAATGCCAGCAGAACTCTATGCATTTCTGGCTCCTGTCGACGTTATGCGACGTATGCTTTGTGCATGCATAAAATCCACGAAATCCTATGATTAAATTGAACACAAGCTTCCTGCTAGCTACCCCAAATCAAATTTCAACTTCAACTTATATGCATGGTTTATATTTTATTAAAGTTTATCCCGGCGAACTGATGATATCCAGCCTTCCGCTGGACTCTGGACAGGGGCAAGGATAAGCCCAAAATGACATGACACATAGAAAATTACGAACTGTGACTACCCAGATCTGGTAGTCGTGTATCCGAATTTGCCATGGGGACACATAATTAATTTCATACGGAAGTTGTGTACAATGACAAAGTAGCAACAATAACTCTCCCCCTGGGGGCAAAAACGGATTATGGTTAGCATTTAATTACGGTGCTAAGTGTTTTCCATTAAATGTGACCCCGGTGACTGGCATGAGGCATCGCAATATAGCTAGACACCCCCTCCCCCTCTCCCTATTTCGACTACCACCTAGATGAATGTAAAGAGGGACTACCCAATAAGGATAGCGGAAGAGGATTAACGTAAATCATTTTTATTGTGTTTATTATTTTTGGTTACATCTTTTAAGGCCACCAGTCTACTTCGGCTAATTAAAGCGGTTTTATTAATTCTTGCGCCACGGCTAATTTAATGTGATTAATTTCATTTAATAATTCCTCGGTGGAGTGCATAATAATTTAAAGAAATGTTGAGCTCCAGTAATATGTAGTTGTGGTTGGTGGAATGCTTTGACTTTGTATTTTGAATATGACAAAAGAAAAGCATTGTTTTTTTTCTATACCTACCGAAATTGCAATTAATACAAAAGCGAGAATTTTCTTAAACAACTTTTTATCTTTCAGCAAAGATTACTTATGAAGAAAACAAATTGAACTAATCTCAAAAAAATTTTACATCGGCATCACGTGTAATATTTACACGGATACTTTTTTATTTGTTATTGAGAAAGAGTATTTTTGCTTATGATTTAAACTTCTATTGATTGGTACTAACCGTCGCAAATATAATAAAATCGGCCAAATGCAAGTCAGTTCGCACAAGGAGGGTACCGTACCATCGCACAAGATTTAACACTCTTTATCTAAAAATTTTCGTAAATTAAGGAAGAGAGGCGCTATAACAAAATGAAAAGATTTATAATATAATTGTTTAATTTCATTACATCCGTCAATACAGGTATTTATTAAGATCGGTAAAAAACAACAAAAGTTTATTGTATTGATATCCGCTTTAATTTTTAACTATATTATTCTTATTATTTGCTGTTATAGCGGCAATAGAAATACACACTCTGTGAAAATTTCAACTGCCTACCTATTACGATTCATGAGATACAGCCCGCTGACAGACAGACGGACGGACGGACGGACGGACTGCGGAGGCTTAGTAATAGGGTCCCGTTGGCACCATTTAGGTACGAAACCATAAAAGCAGACTACAATATTTGCCGCTCATGACGATGAAAAATTTGATTTTTTTACATATTTATCATACTTAAAGTGTTCAAAATACGTGGCTAAAAGGATATTTTCACATCTAAAGTATTTTAGAATTCAGAGCCTGTTGAGAGCGGAACTGTCCGCCGGCTGGAAAACAGGTAGTTGAGTGCGCTTGCTGGAGCAACCTTTTCTCACTACCTGAGGTACCCTAATAAATTTCGGGAATCCGTTAACTCTTCAATTCTCAGTGTCACTTGTAGGTGACAGAAGTATAATATTTTTTTCTACCACAAGGCCTTTTATTTTTAATTGCTACCACTATTGTAACAAAGCCAATTAGTGGTACTTTTAATTTATTCTATCTGGGAACACTAACCATGCGTCATTTGTCAAATTCATTCAGTTGTTTCGCGCGTAATTGGAGCAGTGTGAGCTGGTGTGATTTCTTGCGAAATAAAGTTAAATAAAATGCCCAGAGTGTAAGTATTGTTTTTTTTCTTATTACGTGTAATTAATTAATATATAAGCCATAACATAAATGTTTGTCACGATAAAAAGAACTTATGGCATCATTGCTACAACGGCGGAAATAAACCCTGGCACATGCGGGTGACACTGGGCAATACAATGTCCTGAATTCATTCTAAGTAATAACAATTGACTGTTATTGACATTTGGTCTTATCGTTTTGTGATGATATTGTTTTAGGGATTGTTTACGTATTACTGGTATTACAGACGTTAGATGAGGTTTTCGAGGAGTTGCAGGCCGAGGAGGACCCAGGTGATATAATTTTATTTCCCCCTGATGATGGTGTGGTGACTGATGAAGACAGTGGGGATGAAAACGAAGCTAATATTGTTCATCCTCCCAGTCGTATGCTTCGATCTCATATTGAATTACAAAATAGACCTACCATCTGTAGGGAAAATCGTATACATGAGATGGAAAAAGAAGAAGAAGAAATCGACGTACCAGCACCGAAGAAAAAAAAGACATGAGAATGTTTTGGGAACTAAAAGTGACACACATAATGACCTAGTAGCATCTAGCATAAGGCGCAATCGATTTTTCAATATCTTCATCTGTCTGACAGTACATCTTTGCCACCCAACGACAAATTTGCCAAAGTTCGAGAATACTTCACGAAACTAAACGTAAATTTTACTTAAAATTTCAAAAAAGCTGGTTCTTCACACATTTCGATAGACGAAACTATAGTACCATACTTTGGAAGACACGGTACCAAGCAACACATCCACGGAAAATGAATAAGGTTCGACTACAAGCTCTGGTCAGCAGCTACTCGTCATGGATGTTTAGTAAATTGTGAGCTTTATCAGGGCGCGTCCGGCCCTGGCCTCAAGATGCAGTCGGACTTGGGCCTAGGAGCTGCTGTTATTTTAGAGCTTCATTCTAGATTCCCAAAAGAGTTAGGACCATACAACTTATACTTTGACAATTTTTTTACTGGTTTACCATTGCTAAAGTATTTGAGAGAGCAGGATATTGGGGGTAAAGGTACCATTCGGGAAAACCGTCTGGAGAATTTCAATTTGCCTAACTCAAAGGACATGAAAAAAGAGCCAAGAGGTAAGCTATATCATAAAGCTGCTGAGGAAATTATTGCAGCTAAGTGGCATGACAATAGCATCGTCAACATTGCATCCAACTGCCACGGATTGCATCCTATCACAAAAGTAGATCGGATTGGATTTGTAGATAAAAATCGAGCAAAAATTCAAGTTGATTGCCCAGCCATTATCAAGATGTATAATAAGTACATGGGCGGGGTAGACCGTTTTGATGAAAACGTTGACTCCATGAAGGTAGCTCTTCGCGGCAAAAAGTGGTGGTTCCCCCTGTTTGCTTTTGGCTTAGATGCAGCTTGCCAAAATACATGGCTTATCAAAAGGCAGTCGGATAACAATTGGACCTACTGCGATTTCCGGCGAAATGTGGCAACTATCTACCTGCAAAAATATAGCAAGCCTCCGACTCGTAATTCTGCTTGTGGCGTTCCTGTGTAGATAAGAGTGCCTGCCGAGGTGAGGAGTGCTGGAAGTGCGGACGATCACTCGCCAATCGATTGCTCTCAACGAAGATGCGGATTTTGTCACCAACGCACTAGAAAACTGTGTGCCAAGTGCAATATCGGTTTGCATCTAAAGTGCTGGTACATCTTTCACAATAAATAAATGTTATATTTTTATAAAAACCGACGTTTTATTCCTACCGAAATAAAAATAAATTCGCATTTGTCCTTTAGAGCCTTAACTTCACACAATGCCTAGTGTCACCTGCAGGTGACCCCGCCCTAAAGAAAAACAAGCGGTAGTTTATTTTTTTTTTTATATATATTTTTGTCCTAAATGAATGTATTTAAGCTATTATATTTAAAGATATAGCAAAAAAAAAATATTACCTTGGACATGGGAATTGAAGGGTTAAACTTCAGATTGAGGACAATCAGTTCTTCGAGGATGAAGAAGGGCCTCTATATGGTGCTGGAATAGCTGAAGTAAGATGTGAAAGATTTTTTATAACGTTAAACTTTATATGAGTTTTTCTGGGAACAGCAATTTTCAGCGACTTGGGCGCTCTACAGCCTCAACGGATGATTCGATTCACATGAATTTCTGCGCAATTGTAAGAAAATTTAATTTGCGGGGCCAACAGGATTTTTGCAAAAATTGATTTGGAAATAGTTTTTTCGTCCGTTGTAGCAAAAAAAAAAATAGGTTAAAAAATGATTTTTTTTTTAACGGCTGCCATTTTGTTGTTCAGATATTTTCTTGAAAACAAAAGCTGGTAAAGCACCCAAATTTTATCTAGTTTAATTATTTTCAACCCTGTTTTTTTTTTTTATGACCTGGAAGAGCTGTGGAGCGCCCAAAATACACCGCGCGCGATTTTGTTTGATATGAGTTGGAGCCGCCATGTTGGATTTTGTTGTTGTTATCAATAAAATTGGAATTTACTCACGCTCTATTATAAAATACGTCAAAACCCATTTCCAAAACTATTTATTTTATGTAAAATAAAATTTCCAAAGTTCACGCAATTTTATGCCTCTCGACGGTATAACCTACCACTTAAATTGTGTGAATTTGGCTTCTTTATTTTCCACATTCTAAGGACATTTTTAGCGCAGACAAAGTTTAAACCCTGAAAACTTTTCAGGAAATACCCATAAAACTTAAGTATTCTTACATATATTTGTAAGTTTGCACGTTATTTCATGGAGAAGTGTCTAACGATTATATTAAGAAGATCAAAATGAATGTCATGAATAGGCCCGAAAAAATAGAGCAATTGGAGTGCGCATGATATTTTAACCGTTGAGTTGGAGCCCCTCAGGAAAATAAAACTAAAAGACTTATTCCCCAAAGTATTCGAGGCTAAGCAATTTAAACTTATCATTATAAATTAATCCCGTTGGATTCATCTTTAATTCTAAATCAAACAATAAAAAAGTTCCAAGTGTAAATTAACTGCTTACTTAATGTCAACAACTCTTAGCTGGTCTCGCTTTCCTAAAGCCTTTTCTCATCATATAAATAGATGAAAATGAGTTTTATGTTTTAATTTTCTAAGTACCTTCAACAATAATTTACCAACAAAGATGAAATCTTGTGGAGTTTTAGTACCGCTAAAGTTATTATTGTTAATTGTAAATCACTTTTCGCACTCAGATAGAAATCTTCCACAACACAATGAACCTCCAGGAAAATATACGGGAAGCATAAATTAAAATAGCTGCAGAAGACTGTTGTCTCGAATGCAGTTTAATAACCGCAGGATGCCATTTAATTCTTAGGTAAACCTCCAAAAACGACAGCAACACATTATTACCTGACCCATTTTCTTGAACTTCATGAACGAACCCATACTGCAGTGTCACTGAATTCCCTTAACGAACTTAAGTTTCGGACTCGACCTCCTTCTCTTTACTTCCGGCCTCTATGAATTCACCATTACCACAATTCGTTGCAATGAATTTTCGCCGCTTTAAAATTATTCTTCACTAAAACTGTAATTTCGTGTGTTTTTTCTTTTTTGCTTGCTACCCTCTGTTTGCTACAAAACAACCAGCGAATTATAAGACTTGACCTCAACTGCTGGGCGAACAGAAGTTCAAGCTGGAGCTTATGAAACTCACAGGTTTCGACCTACTTGCATAGACAGGAGTTTGTTTCCACCACAAATTTATAGAAAAGTTGCATTTGCTTGTCTAAAAACAAGGGGAAACTCTATCTAGTAGACAACCGGATGTGAACAGAAAGGTGACCATGATAAAACGGACAGGCTGACAAGAAATTCAGTAAAGTTCCTTGACGCATGTTTGTTGAAATGAACGATTTAAAGGGATATCTCCATCCGGTTGGAACTTAAATTCCCATCAGTCGTATGACCCGTAGAGAGAGTTTTCATCAGCAGAATTTAATGGACCAGAAACAGGAGTATTTCTTATTACCGGCCGTTTATCTCTAGCAGCGAAAATTATGTGCATCTCATGCGGATCGAACCTCCTCCACATCGGATAATTATACCTATCAACTCCTACACCCGAAGAATATTTATGGAAGAAAATTGTTTTCCTGTGGCATCTTTGTGGGCAAATGTGTACATCGCCACCCGAAATTTAACCCTTTCGAACGTACATTTTTTTACATGGGGCTAAAGATCGGATTTCTTTGGGATTCTCTTGACCAAAGTGATTTTGCTTGGCACTTCTGCAAGGATAAAGGGATTTGGACCATACTTAATTCTGAAATTATCCCTTCCGTCAGGAAGTGGAAAACTTACCGTATGGGAAAAATCGCTGTTGTTCACAAGGACAAGAAGGAAGTTCACAGGGTGCCGCTAGAGTACCAATAGGGTAGGCGAAGCAGTGGCGACCCCGACTCCCACCCACTACATCCGCCTACACATGCAATGAACGAGCTTTTATTTAGCGCTCAATGCCACCATTTAAAAAGTTTACCAGCGTATAAAGCTATTCTTAGACGTGAGCGGAATTAATTTGCCACAAGTAGCGCTACATAGAACTGCTATTGTTGCCTAGTACTGGTGGGTGCTGATGGTGTTGTTCGGCTGTTGCAAGTTTTATATGGGACGACATTAATGCTACTCCTTCCGCCCCGCACCAGTATTAAATATATACTGGTCCTGCGGCTATGGGCAAAGGGTGTATCCATAGTTGTTACTACAGGGCTGATAAAGTTTAGCGTTAAGAACAAAATTAGGTTGTGAAGGAGCATCCAGAGTTTAAGTTGTCATGCAAACTTGTAGACTTTATATAAGGCAGAGGCAGAGAGAGGCAATAGAAATGCCTTCAGGGTATCGAGAAGTGGTTGTAATATAGAAGGTTTTCGAGCTCAGGAGTGTCATAAAATTTAGACAAGATAATTGCGGTTGTACCTGGTTTAGTTTAATTTTTCGGTTGACATTATAGTGAAAGTGGATTCAACCTATAGCAGTCGTGTACTATGGATTTGTAAGTCATTTTTGTGTATCTGAACAAACGTCTGCTGCAATTTATTCAGAGGAGTGTTGCAGTGTATAAGGAGTTAACTTCTGCTTGTTAATGAGGGTTAATTATTTAATATTGGTAATTTTTTTTATACAAAATTATAATTCGTTTTATCCTTTTTTCTTGGGACTAGCAATAACTCCTAATTATTTTTCATTGATTCTCGTTTTTTATTTCCCATTTTTTGTTCCTAGAAAATTTTAAAGCATCCGATGGAATTCAAGTCTATATTCAGAATTTAAATGAAAAAAGCTTTTTTAGTGCTCCTAAGGCTTGTGAGCTCTAGTGGCGACGCGTCTGTGTCGGTTCACCCATTTCCGAACTCTTGACCACCCGCCGTTTAAACCAGGTAATGTGATTTTCAAAATTTACCGCTAGTGATAATTTGCTGAATGCAGAAATCGGTAGCTAGGTAGGCTTGGTTGTTTATAACGTTTATAAAAAAAAAAATATTTTGTTTTAGTCTAATTACAGAACCCGATGAAAAGTAGGGATAGCGAATAGTTGGGAAAATATCGATACATCGATATTCCCATTTTTTTTCTTTTCAGAATATCGATACCCCAATTAATTGGCTCTTTAAATATCGATATCCTTAGTATCGTCGACACCATATTTGTTATTATGTGTATAAATATGGGTCTAACAACTAGCATACTATGTTGTTGCATATCAAATTAAAGGCCTCGCCGAGTACTATCGGGTGGTGTACTCTTTTCCTGATTCAGCAAACTTCCTCGGGACGTTTTTGTCGCCGGAAACCTACTTTCATGCACTTGGGTTACATACACCCCACTTACTACATTTTGCATATATTTTTTCCGTTCTTCCTTTCAGGGAATTTGGTGCTCTATTGTGAACATTTTTCTCATAGGAAGTCATTTTCCACGACACACGAATTTCGCACAATCACGAGAGGAAAAAGGTCCACTTTTTCATCCAAAAAAGTAGCTCTAAAAATACATCCGATCGCCAAAGCTTCCCCGCTTAATAGAACAACATTTTGTTTATAAAATATGCTCAGAGTATTATAATGCCTCGCTTAAGACATCTCTCATGTCTGTTCATCTCGGGACTAAAATTGTAACAGAATTCGTACAGAAATTTTTTTTAGCGATAGAGCTATTGAAATATCGTTACAACAATATTTAAACTAACAATACGAATTACCTGTATCGTAAGGGGATAAATATAGATATATCGTATCGATATCGGTCATCCCTAATGAGAAGGTTGAAAAAAATAAAACAAATAAATTTTTACCTCTGAGATGACAGAATTTCTTTTTGTATAATTATTAATTTCTTTGCCGGAAGTAACATAAGAAATATTCAGGTTAGCAATCTAACCGAAGCTCACAGGACGAAAGCGTGCAAGCAGAATTACTACGTGGTACAACCCATAGGTAATTTAAAAAAAAAAGTCCAAGAAAGTCGCCTTTCGGGTTCTAGCTGCATCATACTTGAGGCAGTACGGATTCTGATACCCGTTCTAACTTACTCATGAGATTCTTTCTGACGCTTCAGTAACATGTAAGGCTTGTCGACGTTTCAGTCGCTGAACTGGATTTTTGCACACCAGCTTTGAGATCTAAACGCTGTAAGCCGGCTTAGTCGCAATCGTAGGTAAGACGCTTCGTAATATAGTGGGGCAAAGTCGATAACGCACGTCTCCACTGACCCAGATACTTCCAACTGGTTGTTACCAGGCACAAGACACATAAAGTCCCTACCATGGTCGTGATGTCATGGGGACAATAAGATACGCCGTACAACCATCAAGCGATTATAAGTCCAAAGGAAGTCCGAACAACATAAGCAGCCATATTATCATATGGACAATAGACCATACCATTCCACAGCTGATTCGGTTTCTAGTTATCTAACTAGCTGGTTCCGGATCGTAGCATGACGGCCTTATAACTAATACGTGTAGTCAAGCTAAGACGACACAGCGTCCCTCAAGCATTCAACCTTGCAGAAACATAACATCCCAATAGTTCTGAAAACGGTCAGGCGGAACATTTGGCCGCTTTCAGGATAACACACCCTAACTCTTGTTTTTAAATAGGTGGTTCATATAAAACATTTATTCCACTGTAAATTCCACTTGTTTTAGACTACTTTGAATACTTCAAAACTTATTTTGTAATTAAGAACTGTTTCTCTAGATTCATTCCGCTTAGGGCACGAGCGAGAGGGACCTTTGTTACATTATTTGTACTTCGAGATTTACCCGTTTATATAGGCGACACATCTTTATTTCGTTTTGATTGCTTTTGCATAGTATGCACTACACTGTCATAGAGACATACAATCTAAACCGTTGATCTCCACAGCACTACCGTGATAAAGTATCCTTATTTTCATAGGGACAATAGGATGAAGCCGTAACTCTAAGAAGACCACCAAGCTATTTCGCACTTCACATCTTTAATCTGAATCCTAGAAGCCGTTCCACTTCAGACAAGATCGAAACTGGTTCACACTCAAAGTTGGTGATTTTGCTAAAACAAGCGATTTTTATCCACCGAAACTTCACCAGGTTTTATTATTTCTGTTTATAAACAACCTGTTCCGGCTTCAGCTATGTCGAGATTCATTTCTAACATGCTAACGAGAATTTTTAAATTATCTAGCTTACCATAAACTCAAGAGTAAATTAGGCGACTTCTTTTTATTGTACGGTTTTTTTCCGAGAGAAATAGCCCAAACACAGGTGCTATGTTGGACTACCATACCACCTGTATTTGGACTAAGTTTGTCATTCCGTTTGTAACACCTAGAAATAATGATCGTAGAGCAAAATGGATTGGACACCCACGCATTATTTTGATTTTTGCATGTCCGTCCGTCCGTCCGTCCTCACGATAACTCGGGAACGCGTACTCGTAGAACGCTGAAATTTTGCATATGGGCTTTAAACAAAAAAAAAGCCGTTCCGAAATGGGTAGCTCCTTCGTAGGGTTGCCATACAAAAATTTCGTTTTTCAGTACAAATTTGGGCACTACCTGAGAACATCAACATAGAGAACTGAAATTTTATACTTATGTTTTATGAAAATTGTAAATATACTTGCAAAAATGGACTAAATCGGGCAACCCCTTCTTGGTGTTGCCATATAAAAATTTAGGATTTTCACGTATATTGTGAAAACAATAAGTCCTTTACAGTTTTAATGTATTGACAGGTTCTTTAGAATCCTATAAAATGGGTTATTATCATTTTTTGTGTCCGACGAACCATTTTAGAAATATATGCGGAAAACCACTTCAAAAATCAAACTTCCACAGATGGGTGACCATACGAAATCACATACGGTTATTTATCTAGGATATCATAATAATTGGTGTTTTAGACCAATTCTAGCTTTTTTACTTGTTTTTAAATTATCTTCTGGTAGAAGAAATTCCTAACAAACACATTGGATATGCTCGCAGGTAAGACAGACATTCCAGATTATCACCAATAATGACAACAGTTTAAAAAAAAATAGAAGCCTACTGCGGTAATGATGGCAAGCAAAACTCAAGAAGTACTTGATACGGTAAATGCTGTTCATGTTTCTTATGAACGTGTTCTAGGATGCGCTATGTTATGTTTGTTCTTATTAGTGAGTAATTTGTTGGCTAAATACCGCAAGGACTCAATGGCATCAATGGGGTTCTAAAGTACGATCACATTCAGGTAGGTCAGATCTCTCAGTCCCGATAAGTTCTGATGTTTTATCTTGTTACGCCCTATCGATGATTATCAAAACCACTATTCGAGCATTTGGATCGGGTTAAGATGTAGTTGTTTAAGATAGCGGCATTCAACATAAGGCACATGTCAAGTAATAGCTTCCCCGCCATTTTAAAACAAAGAACTTCACAATGAAACGCAGTCATATGCTTTCTAAAGGAGTACGTGTTCTTACTACTATTTAACTGTGAGAGACCCATTCATAAAAATACATAAAGTCGAATGGTGCCATCTCAAGTGGTAGTTTCCTCAGTCTACTATTGCTCAGCAGAGTTCCGTGAGCCTCCAGCATAAATGTCAACGATTATATAAACCTCAAGTGCGACTATAGACGTAAACGACCTTAGGCTCAAGTTATCGGGCAATACATCCAGCCTTTATTTAGAGATTACAATATCCGCCACCACTCCTTTCATTATGATCGCTGGTGCTGTCTGATCCTTTAAGAGAATTCATACTGGATGAATGTTAAAGAAATCCCTAAGTGAAAAAATTAAACATTAGCGTTGCGTTGGTAATGAAATCCACTTATTAAAACTAAATTCCGGCAACTTCTTTGCGACTCTCAGAGTTCATAGCTTTCAACCAAGCTAAAACTCTATCTACAAATCAGCTTGGATGAGATTATGGGAGCACCTGAACCTAGTTGACAGCTCTGGATTGTCGAAGCATTAAAAACTACGAGAATTCTGTAGCGAGGCAGTACGTTGTTAATAAGAGCAGTGACCAGTATCGGAGAAATAACAATACCTGGAGGCATGCCGACATTTATTTATATTACATGAATTAGTAATAGTGCTCTCTAAGACTGCGGAATTACTTAAAAATGTTGAGACAAACAAGCCGTTGTGTGAAAAACTCTCCTGGCCGCAGACGGATAGCAATTTTCAACTCTACGAAAGGATCTACCCGAATTAAAGTTATCAATAGTTATATAAAAATTAAGAATATTACCAAGAAAAACTTTTTCTATGCTAGCTACTTTCATTTTCAAAGTCGTATGTAGATAGCATGTTCTTCTCGAAAAAGATGTAACGAATACGGGCTCAATCTGTTGTTGCAATCTTAATGAACGTGCTACGGATGCACCCTGCCAATAAGTGCAATTGGATTTTACCAAACCTCTTCTTCATTATTGCATTCTTTTGATCTTATCTCCACCAATAGCATCTTTTGCGCATTAAAAGCATTTTAACCGCAATCTTCCTGCTTTTAGTTAATCATTTCCTTTTCCTTGAATGTAATTAAAGTTTCAGTATCAACCCGATCCCAGCGGCAAACATAAAAGTTTATACGTTTTCGAAATAGAACAGCGGCAAACGCCATAACCGAAGAACATTCCAGTAAAAGTGTTGATTTTATACTCAAAAGAAAATTAAAACTCATTGAGAAAACCCCCATAATAAATGGAGCACGAAAGCCGTCGATGTCCTTAGGGATAGACGTGGAATAGACCCCCTGTGGGGAGGTTTTCGCCCATAGTGCAATAAAAGGCAGCCACCATAAAGGCATGCTGCATTGATTAGACAATAAATTTCCACGACTGATGGAGTCCATTGGGCCGCCGATAAAGAGAATTGCAGTAAAAAGCAACAAAGGCAGCAACAGTGCCCGGTCTAGTCGTCGATGGTAGCGGGCATAGCTGGAGATTCAGAGTATAAGCAAGGCACTGGCTGAAGCAATTGCAAGAGCTTCGGTGCGTTTCGAAATTCAAACCATTACCATTTATGGACAATTTTATTATCAACCCCGACAGTACTTGGATTACGCGACAATGATCATTCACAGAAAGGAGCTCTCCCATGAACGAGCCGTCAAAGAACTAAAGAGTACTCTGTTTTTGGAGTGCGAATCCACCAAGGCTGTTAATTTTTTGTGAACAACGATGCCTGAATATTGTGTTGAGTCGAGCCTTTTTTTCGCCATTCCACTCCATACCACCCACCACAACTGCTGGAAACTCTAATTGGAGCCAATCAATCAACGGCATTGGGCACGTTGTTTGCCCAAGGTACGTGTCGAGCAAATTCTTTGAATGCCTTTCATCAGCACCTGACTTCGTGTCCCACCCCTGCCACGAAATGCAGCGAAAAACAGGTGAGACGGGAATATTTTTATTTTCTATTTTTTTTTTGTACTAGTTCTTTTCTTTTTTGACGAAAATGAAAAATGCTTGAAAAGCTTAAGGGTTGCTGCTGGCTTTAAGGTTTTACTCTGTGTATTTTGAGGGCGCAAAATGCCAGAACTGGTAGCGTCAAAATTAAAAATTAATCGCTCGCTCAAGAGCAAGGAAATCGAGGAACGAGGAAACCGGCAGAGTCACGTAAGTTGCTGTCGACGACACTGTGATCAGAGTCAGACGTGCTATATAAGGTAAAAATGGCGATGAATTGCTCTTTATTTTCGCCTGCCCGTCGCCCGACGTCGCCGCGTACCCGTTCCAAATTGAAAAAGTTTGAAAACGGCAATTTTTTATACACCGTCAGACGAGCGGGATCGGGATGTCCTTTTGAATAAGGTATTCGAAATATAGGTCAGATGTCGCTATATATGTACTGGGAATCGTTTGGAAAGTTCATCGAATAATTCTTGCTGTGTTTTCTACTTTTAATTTTTTCCTTTTTTTTTTTAATGCGGAAGTGTCCATTTGTTCCGTTCTGCAATCCACCATACTACAAAACATCACATCAGTGAAAAATTGATTTTCAGCCTAGATACCCTTAGAACTGGAAAAACAACATTTTAGGGTGCCCTGATGCCTGTAGAGCGGTGGAAGAGGGGATCGCCTCTAAGCGCTTCCAGAAAATTTTTATCTAAAGGTGTGGAAAATCGATATGCAAATAATTTTTCCGCCCTTTTCTGATTAAAATGTTTGCATTTGTCAAGTACGACAACAGTAATTTTCGGAAGTCAAAACTGGATTAAATTGAAACTTTGTTAAAAAGTGGATTTTCCTCGTCGTCGTTATTCATGCCTTCCGTACCCCTCCATCCTTCCCTTTCCAAAAAATCATTCGTTCCATTCGGGATGAATAGAAAATGCGCCAGAACAATTTTAAAGCCCACCACCCGGTGATAGATTTAATGGGATTGTTCCAGCCCCATAGCCATTGTGAGTTAGTATTTTGCAGGATTTTACGCTAATCGCTTGCCCAAAATTATTGTGGTAACTAATTAAATTTAAGCTAAATTACTGTTATTCTCCAATTGAAATATTTTTTGCGACAATGCTTTGTGGTTCGGCTGCCCCAACCCCACAGCATTATGCTATTGTTATACAGTCGTGCGTGTAATTATGGGAAAATATACGCACGTCCGATGGTAGGACGACGTTTTTGGATGTGTGCTCATAAATTCCTGGAAAAATTTTCAATGAATCGCGGGGAATCATCATCATTTTCCAATTACAATAATTGCACTAAATCTACATTTCATATCCACGTGTTTGTGTGTATTATGTAAGAGGAATTAATAACAATTTGTTGGGAGAGATCCATTTCGTTGTGTATTCACCTGTATGGGTGCATATATATGCTGGCCTGACAGCGGTATGGGTAGGGGAGGGGCTCATTCAAAATGTAATTACTAAGAGTGGGTATTTCCATTTTGAATTATGCTGGAAAAAGCGCTGTTTCCGGTTTCCGTTGAGCGATACATAGATTCATACGAACGACGCGACGTCAGGAATTTGCTTTTCTTTTTTTTTTTCTTGAATATTTTTAGAATCATCCATAAGCACATCTTTCTAGGGTATGAGTGGAATTTTCCCAGATTGAAGATAGAAGAAATTCTTATGGAGTTGACACTTGAACTCTAAAGAAAATCCGGAAATATTTTTAAAACGGAAGTAGTGACATCTATTAACATGACTTTGGATTAAATAGGTAGTAGTACACATAAAACTTAGGATACCGTCATTAAATTTTAACGGGAGGAGAGAGTAGGGTATGGTAAATATACAAACCCCGGCATAAGACACTTCAGTTTCATTCTTTGATTTAGTAGAAGTAAAATTAGTACCAACTTTAGCAGCTCCTCGATTTCTATTTTTTATGTCCCTTTTACTTTCCTTGATGGTTTTTTCTCCAATATTTTCTTCAAATTTTCCTCCTTTTGAGAAGTATCCGTGAAAATACAGGACGTTCCACATTACACATTTTTTTTTCTTTCCCATTATTTAGGATATAGATTTAGCATTTAACATAAATTTTCTCTTGAATAATCTGGGTGCGAAGAGACGGATTCACATTCTACATTTATTCTAGAGGGGGCTGATAATATAATAATTTAGTTCTCATTAGGTGCTGCGAATTTGTGATATAGTTATTATTTATAGGGAAAACTGTTACTTGTTTGAACATTTAAACAGTTAACCTGATAATCATATAAGGAAGGATTATTTTGATAGAACTGTAGCGTGCGGGTTATCCCCAAAATCTAGTAGATTTTAAGAAAATTTTAGTCGTAATTTAGTCGATATTTTAAGTAGATCTACCCTGATATAAAAAAAAGAGTTACAAATGCCGATCGGCTGACAGAAATACGTATTGGCTTTGGTTTGCGTTCCGAAAATCGGCAGAAATTAAAATATTGAATTCGAGCTTCGGCTAAAATAAAAATCGGCTTGAAAATATCAATAAACGATATAAATCGGAAAGGAAATATCGATAAGGAATATCGAATTATATCGGTAAATTGATAATATCGTGAACATTCCTAGCATGCATTATACTCGAGAGGGTACAATGGTCAATATCCCAGCTTGAAGCTCAAGCTCGGAACGTTCTTGAATTTTGAAGTTTCACGGTATCGAGCGCTACCCACTCTACATTAGGCTAGCATCGAAAAGTTCAATATTATTGGAACGCTTGTCACGGATATGAAATGAATGTTGGTAGTTGTCACAGATATGAAATAAATGTTGATATATTTGCACAGGAAAAATATATGTTAGTGCAGAGGACACGTTGGGAGTTAGGGACCAAAAAACTTAAAAAATATTAAAGACATAATATTATGATTATGGGACTCCAAAAAACGGCGAGATGCAGGAAAATATGTTTTTGCTCTCAACATTCCCCAAATACTCTGGTTATCAATAAACATAACCATTTACCCTGGACATGATACTGACCAACGAAATAAGATCTAGTCATATTAGCTAGTCACCAGTATCAGATGATGAAATCAGAGGGTAAATTCTCTATCCGAATGACGTTATTGCATATATTGTCCCCACTAATGCCAGGCTTGACTGTGTATAAAGTTTTTTAACTTGTTGTGAAAGTGCATTTATTGTAATTTCGCAATGTCGAATTCCTTAACAAGAACTTCGAAATGGATTTAATTTTCTGTGGGAATGCACATTAAATGACTGCTTAGATCAAAATCGCGGACGGTTACCTGAAATGAACTAGAAATCACCTCCCCCCCCCCTTAAAGGAAATCGATTTGCTGGCTTAAATAGAGCCCTTCACATAAGTCGTTTGCTTATATTTTATAATTTGAAAGAAATCGGGATAGTCTGAAGCTGACGATTGCATATGCCAATGCTCGACTTATGTAGATTCTTCCTAGTAGGTATCATCTTCATTCAAAAATCAGTTCGATGTTCAAAGAAATTATCACAGAAAGGCCCGGGTAGAAGATTCAGGGCATTTTTCTCCCAGATTTTGAAAAATGTTTCAATGAAACTCTCTAGACACCATCAGCGCTCAGAAACTTAACTGGAAAATGTTAAAATTCTTGTGATAAAAAAAACAAAATCCATCACCAAACGGGTTAAGTTTAATTTAGTTCTGATTTTTCTGATTTATCGTTTTTATGAGAAAAGTCCCGAGCAAGCACCTTTAAATTGCACTTATGAGCTTCCGTTACTTTTCATCTAGCCATCTGAATCAACTTTTAAGCACTTTTGGGTATTCAAAAGATGTAAATTTAGAACTAAATAATTATAATTTAGCTTTACTTTCCTATACATAGATGTCACTCAAATAAAAATTAAAACGTCCAAGGAAATACTACAAGTAATTTAAGCAAAAGGAAATAGGACAACTAAAAACATCCTCACTTTATATCAGAACAGTCATAGACAAATCTCTAGTCTGGAATATTCCGAATTCCCTTTTGAAACAGTAAACCAAAGTTACATGGCATTAGTTATAGAAATTTCTACATAAGATATTTCTACCATTCTCCTGGAGGATAGAATAGATTCATTCATTCCCACCACCTCAAACAACAATAAATTCTAAAGCGATATATCTCACAATGGTCCAGATTCATCCCTATCCCTCACTAAGGATCTAAGCATGTCACAGAATTCAGCATCAATGTCATCATTTATTTTAATAAAGCATCTCCCAAGGGAGATTACAGGACGAATATATACCACTTGTGAACTCCAGTCTGTACATTCTATGGATAACTAAACAAAGCGGAGGATAGCATTAGCTCAGTGGCCGCCATCTATCTGCTTTTTATCCTGTCAAAGATGTCACAGATAAAAATATCACACGCCGCCCGGGTAGTCTCTATATAAATACTTCTTGCTCCTTTAGCAGCAGAGACGTATCAATGGATAAAAGTCCCCCCTCCACCCCTGCATCCTTTCATTGAGACCAATACTAATATAGAAGGGGGCATCCTTTGGCCATTCTTATTTTTCTATTTCATTTTTTTTTTTTTTTAAAGGATAAATATAGCTGGGGTACCCAAGAGTTCTGAAGAAATATATCCCGACAACCTTTCTGGGATAAAAGTGTAGGTAGTTTCTGGGGTTAGGCAATATTTTTCATGATTCCATTCAACCTTCACAAGATTCATGTTAAAAGTTCCTCTCCTTGGGTGTGCTCGCTCCTCTTTTCCTTTGTTTTCGATTTCTGGGACAATCAAAAAACCCAGAGTGATAGAAATTCTGGTGTGAGTGAGACGGCATTGATTTATCCCGAAAATGTGAAGTATCCATAGCCTTCTGCTGCCGCCTGTTCTGACACTTTTCACATCGGCAACCACAAATCCCCTGAACTTTGTGCAGTTTTTGTCATCAAAGCTTTCTTCAGCATTAAGTAAGTGGTGAATGTAGGACTGACTCCTGTTTTTTTTTTCTCATCTTCTAAGAAACTCTTATAATAAGTAGCACAGAGCCAACGTATTGGGGCCTGCAAAAGAAACGCCTCAGGAGTTTTAAGATCTTAAGGGATAATTAATGCAGATCGATGACGAAGTTCAAAGTTTTTCGCCCATTGAATGGGAATCAATGCAAGTCATCATGGCTAGAGTAAGAGTCTCTCAGTTGTCAGGTCATAGAGATTTTCATTGGAGCATGATTGAGTCATGTGAAAAGTTTTTAGCTCGATAACAGTAGAATTGCAGGTTTTGAGGAAGTTAAGTGGCGTTGAGGGTCTTCAAATATGCATCAAGCTTTATGCAACAGCAGCATCATCCAATTAAAGAACACTTGTTTCCTATGTTCATAGCTTCCAACCATCAGAGGACACGACTTCATGGGGTTAAAGTACAAAGCAGCTGAGACAATTGTTATTTCAGTTAGTGCTATGTGGATAGATGCGATTCGAGACCGTACACGATTTTAATTAAATCAACTCTTCATATATACCTACCTGGCGGTAACTGATGGATGAAATTAGCTCTAATGATGGCAAAACTGCATGTCCAACTAGTTATAAACTTCCTCCCGGCAACTATTGTTCGTCGCATAGAGCACAAACCTTTATTGGTGCGCGTGGAGCTAGATTCCAACAAAAAGTTTATTCAAATGCCGGCGGCGTTATGGAGCACACACATATGTATATGTATGTAGATATGTATGTGCTCAGGTGCAGGCGTTACAAATTCCAGTAATCACGATATGAAACCGAGAAATTTCAGATAAGCAGTCCTGGAAGGTTATTAAAATGGCAACAGCAACAGCAACTGCAACAGCCCGCCTCATCATCAGCCAGGACGAGAGCCACCATTACGGCCTGGTTGGTTTATAAACATAAAAGCTTATCCGGTGAATGACTTTGGGGAGATGGAGTTAACTGTATCGCGATTCTATATGCTAAAGTAGCTAGCTAAGGATGGGCTATACTATATCTGTGTGATATACTCATATAAGCGCAATACAAGTATAGTTGAATGCACTTCAGACTAGGCCTGTTCTTTCTGAAATTAAAGTCACCCGTTGAGGACTCAACTTGATGGGCTTTATTTGCCTTTTGTCTCGACGTTTTACTTCCAGCGGGTAAGCTAGGGCTCTGAGCTTTATAAAATGCATAAAAAAAAAGCTTAATCCTTATACGGAGGGGGATAAGTGGTATCTTCCTGGTGCTTGTTCTTTTGTTCGAGTGGTGCAACAATGTCATGAAATTCAAGTGTTCTGTGGTAATAGCTGCTTTGTATGATCCCGGGAATGGTCCATAAGCGTTTATAGGGAGCTACTCAAAACTTAAAATGAGTACGCGATGCACTTGTTTTCCTTCCTCCATTTTTTTTTTATTTTTTTATTTTTTTTTTTTTGTATTAAGTTCCTATGTGCGAGTTTTAGGTAAGGTTATAAAATTTTCAAAAATTGGTTGTGAAATTTTAATTTCATTAAAATCTTGGAAAGAGAATAGTATTTTCAGAAATTGACACGTTATACAGCGCAAAATATATAAAACATTCAAGAACACCAGGTTTAATCCTTTGACATCTGAATTATTTAGAGGACCTGAAAAAATTTAAACGAATATTTACTATGATTAAATTTCGATTACCTTGAAATGACAATATCAGTTTCAAACAGACGTAAAAAGTCATATGGTGCCATGTCAGGAGTTTATGGAATCGAATTGCTTGCTTTTTTGAGGCCAAGAATACGCATACATGAATCGATGTATGTGTAGAATCATTATCAGGATGCAACATCCATGAATGGTTTTCATATAGTTCTGGTGTTTAGGAACTGCTTCATACATACGTAGTAGAGCGCTTAATTAACAGTTCGATCAGTACGACGAAGTTCAAAAACGTCATAATAATAAAGGAAAACATTGAGAAAGACTATGATATTTATTTGAATTTAACGTGATCACATTCACAACTACAAATTTCTTATTTCAAATGCTTAAATCCAACACTTATCTCATAATTATTTGCTTGGGATAATACATTAGCAACTTCAGCTCGATACTGTTTGTGCCAGAAATTCAATTTTTTTGGTGTATGTTGTACAAAAATGCGTTTTACTTCATGACAGAAAATGAGAAAAGTCCAATAGAATGTTATGGTTGTATGAAGAGTGATTAACTTGGACGTGAAGTCCAGACTGTTAGTATGAGCTGACAGATCACTAGGTGGACAGTGTTGACTGCAGGCCGGCACGCATTCTCGCTTCGTCTATTAGCGGAGAGTGTGGGGAGGTTCCACGAAAACCTGCCGCTGCCACCAGCCATATACAAAAAAATCGTGCCTACACAAAAAGCGCGTCATTTTGAATTAGATGCTCGGAGTGTGAAGTGTTTTTATATGGTGTTAAATTTTTTCCATTATGACTGCAGAAATTGATATTGAGAGGATGATAGTAGAGATACGCCAGTGGCCAGAGCTTTGGGATACTAGCAACGAAAAGTACAAGGACCACATTAAAAAAAAAAAGAATCATGGTTGGAAGTCTGCCGTTGTTTATTCGAGGACTTTTATTTAAAAGACAAAAATAACAAACAAATTATCGGTAACTACACATTTATTGCATTATTTATATTCATATAAAATAAAGTCAACTTATTGCTGCATTTTGCCATAGAATACTTCCCTCGTCACTTACAAAATAGTCGGCAAGTGTGTCACGTATTCTATGTACAGAAGCGCGGCTGGATATCGACGAATTTTGATCTTCAAAACATTCTATCTGGCAACTATCTTCAAACCGCATTCCATCTCTTAACCGAACAAAATTGTTTAAGATACAACAAGCTTTCACAATGTCATCTGCAAAATCTATTCAGGTGTCTATTGGCCTGTGCAATATTCGCCATTTATTTGAAAGTATCCCAAATGTGCATTCAATATATCGTCGAGCTAATGTCAGACTATAATTAAAAATTCTTTTTTTATCGCTCAAAATTTTTCCTGAATACGGTCTTAGAACATTAGAAGATAGAGCGAAAGCCTCATTTCCAACCATTATATATATTATATTGATCAAAAATTAAAATGAAACTAAATTGCTATAAAGCAGAGCAACATAATTTTCGGTAGAGTAAATAAAACAACAAAGAATTTGTCATCATGACGCGCGGTCATTTTGAAGCTGGTGTGACAGCAACCAATTTTTTATCATGACGCGCGGTCATTTTGCAGCTCGTGTGGCATTGGCCTTAGCATTACCTTGGTGAAGGCGCAGATGTACTGCCTTCACTGCCATTGCCTCATCCGCCCATATGACACTGAGGGCAGCAATTTGTTTTCAGTAGCGGACCTATTCGACCATGTCGTAAGAAAAGGACTCCGGGAGAGTGAAAGGAGAAAATTTAAACTGTTAACAAGCCATTACGTTATAAAAATGATGAACATCTTTCCTTTATTCAAACTGGACCATAACCCTTATTAGTACGCAAAGGAAATCAATATTTCAACTGAGAAATTGTTGTTAATACTTATAATTACCGCCGTAGTATTCTGCTGGTCATATACATAAAGTAAATTTATTCTACATTTTAGTATGCCGGTTCAAATCCGGGTTAATGAAAAGACTACTCTTATATGTCTTACAAGCCTACAATAATCTGAAAGAATGTGAGGAAACACGTTCCTCCACGAAGGCCTCCTGGATGGTAACTGCGTTCCTGTAAATAAAAAGGAAAAAAAACTAGTGGAAATATCTATCAACCCGGGACTTCCTTTACAGCCAGGTAGCATTAATTCATCTTAAGGTGTGTGATCATCATATTATCGGCATGATTCTACTACTGTTACTCCGAATCATGCCGTTAATGTTTTAAATGCCCTTTCAATTGCACATATTTAAACTTGTCCATATTGCTCTGATCAAAATCTGTCAGTACTGGGTTGCCTTAGTTATGCTTATCAGGACAATACTTATGGAAAGCAAGAACAACCTAACTTCCTAATACTAAAATCTTAATTTACCAGCTAAGTTAATGGTTCATTACTTCTATAATCTATTGTAATTTTGCAGCCACGATATCTCATCGTCTCTCTGTGGATTCTATCTACATATTAGTATGGATCTTCATGATGTTGATGTTCAGCATTCAAACAGACGAAAATGGGATTTAATGAGACTGTCCAATTAGTTCCGAGCATCCCGTAAAAATTTGAGCATACCTTGTTTCTTAACGTCTTATTCATCTCCTTTATTTGCGCAATATATATATATATAAAATCTCCGTATCTAGTGTTCACTCGTTCCAATATAACCCCAAAAATTAGTTCCCATATACAAAAGGTGGAAAATGCATTTACTCATGACCAAGGGACTTCTCCAGCTTTGTGCACAACATGAATCATATATAAATTCGATACCTTACATAATTTGTGTAGTTTCAATTGCTTTTGGATCTACTGCGTAGTCCGATGAAATATCCTCCAGGTGAACTCTACTAGTTTTGTTCCTGTATTCCGCCTTTTTCCTTTTAATCCTCAGTCGTATTTTTTATTTTCCTGCTTGCCACTCACATTCAACTTATGGGTCGCAATTATCCCTTTTTATTTTGTTTTTATTAACTTTTGCTTTAAAATAAATTAAATTAAGACGTCACTTTTATCATCGAGCCCTGAAGTTTAACAACCGTTCTCGCCAAAAAAACAAAAATTCTTCTTCTTTTTTTTCTCCAATCAAACTCGTTCTATATGGAAGCGCTATCCTGTCAATTAGGTGGCATTCCGTCCATACAGAAAGCATTCCGCGCATACATGACGCAGCTAGCCTCAGTGTAGTATACTGCTGCCTGCAATATGCTACGACCATAACAAGAACCCTTTAATATGATCAGAAATCTTTTCGATATCTTCAATTAGTGAGCAAAACATTTTATACACATTCGATATGGTTGCTGTTGATAGTCTTACAGAAGAAGGTTCCATCTTCAAAGAAGGAAATTCCATTCGAAATACAAACTGTTCCACAAATGACATGCAAATTCCCATATCTAGACGTCAATGACAGTTGTACCAACCTAGCTGTAGAACAAATATTTTAGTTACGTGATTAGAAATGAGAAATGCAGTTGAATACGTAGGTAGGATCTTGAGAGCATCATAATATTTTGCATTTCAAATTTGTGGTTACAGGAAACCCCTTTTACAGTTAAAGTACCCGCAGAAAATAGTTCAATACATCTACAGAGCTTTGGATGTATGGAAGGATGCATTGAAAAAAGGTTGACTGATCTAAGGATTCTCTAGAGGTGAGGCCTTAATACGGCCCATTGTTCACCCGCTGTCCCAAAATTTGGAATTGGCCCCAACCTACCCCAGCCGCTTCATGCATTTCATCTAGAAGTTGTGAGCCAAGGAATCTGTAACGTCTACCAGATAGCGCCAGGCAGCGATTGAGGAATTGAGTAGCAGTTTCGGATTAGTCTCCATATCTTCTACATATAGGATTATCTACAGGTCGCATACTGTATATGTGGTGGCCCAACACCTGAGGTTTGAGTGTCCAGTATTGAGACGGGGGTTCTCAGGTTGGCTTGTTAAGTCGTAGCAGCTTTTTCATTACATTCTGGATTGGATATACCACCGGTTTTTCATAGTTCTAGCGGAGGGGTCATCTAACTAGAGGCGACTCCCAAGCAGCATTTAACGTCCCGGGTACGTAGCTGGTACGAAATGTACAACCGTTTAGAGACAATGAATGATTTTCAGGTGGTGACTTATGTGTCTGTTTCGTGGCTAGAACTAATGCAGGAACGTTGCAATAACTTGCCCGATACGTTTCAGCATCATCCCAAACACGCCACGAAGACCTTTTTACCAAATAAAAAACTACCACATTTACAAATTGCATATGGATTGATTTTTTATTAAATGGTAATATAAATACTTCTACATATAAATGATGGTTGATTTTAGCTTTCAAGTAGAAAGTTTCATTTAATTTTTAAATACTAGATATTAAAATATGTACATATGTACTCTGATTAAAGTAAAATTAGTCGATATCTTTATCGAAAAAATTAATGCGGAAGGAATTTGTTGTCAAACATAAGGCCGATACCTCGAAAAAGTACAACGCCCCGCACATAAAATCGAATATAAAACTTTTTATTTCTAAATTAATATTTAGCTACAAAACATTTGTGGTCAAGTTCCCAAAAATCAATGACTAAAAAATCTAAAAAAACTGCAAAATATGTCTTTTTAAATTTTCCCTTAAGCATTTTTTAGTTACTTTAATCTAATGCTTCCAATTTATCAAGAATATAATGACAATAGGGAGACATTTCATGTTAAAAAATGTCTTCCATGAAAAAAGACCACTTTATTGTCCCTTTCACTAACTATAGCCACTAAAAACAACAAAGAGCCGCCAATTTTGGTTAAATTCATCTCTGAATCAATTGTTCAAAAAATACTAGCAAACACTAAAAAACTGAGGGGCACTAAGGTAATTCATAGGGACTATCCAAGCTTAATGCGAAGTAAAAGACGTGCTCTCTTTGGACTGAGATGGGATTTGGTAAATTTAAATAAAGATGTCAAGGTCGCTGTTCGTGATGATAAGCTCATTATTGGCCAACATCGTTTTACTTGGATGGGAAATAGACTGATGATTGGAAATAGGTCAGGTATCGAATTAATTTCTAGTTTGTATAATAATAAGCTAGAAGTAAATAATATTCTACAAAAATATGAAAAACACATTGTTAATAACATGGTAAATAGTATTGGTGCTGGAAGTGCAGTGAGCAATAGGCAATAGGAAAACCTTGTCTGTCAGGAGATATCTAATAATGTGATAAATGAGATTATATCTAGTGATAAGCACTTCTCTAATGAAAAATCTACATGTAATACAGGTATACCACATATTCTTTACTCTACTAAGTCAATATCTGAAAATATTAATAATTTTAAAGTTTTATCTTATAATATTGCTGGTTTGCGGAGTAAATTAATTTTTCCAGGCTTTTTTAGTTTTATAAATAATTTCGATATAATTTGTCTTTTCGAAACTCATGTAATGGAGGAGAGTTACATTAGTTTTTTGAAGTACTTTGGACAGTATGACCTTTGCTGGGTGAGTGCAACAAGATCCTCTCAATTCGGTAGAGCCAGTGTGGGCTGGGTATTAGGTGTTAAAAAATATCTGACCACAAAAGCTATATGTAAATTTCTATGGTCTAATAACTTTCCTTACATTGAGCTAAAGGGACTGTTCCATGCTGTGTATTTGTTGCCAGCATATGTTAATTGTAATAACTGGGAAAGTAACTTTAACTGCTTTACGGAACTTGTAAATTCTCTTGGTGGTGTGAATATTGTTATTCTTGGTGATTTTAACGTTAGAGTTGGTCAGCTGCAAATAATGCCGGAAGAAGTAGACTTAGGTCCAAATATTAGGCATATGAGAGTATCAAAAGATCTGGTTATTAATAGTAGGGGTAGGAAATTTCTGGAACTTTGCGAAGATCATGGACTATTGATTTTGAATGGGAGAACTATTGGTGATTTTGAGGGAAATTTTACCTACACTGGAGGAGGTGGAGCTTCAGTGAATGATATAGTAGCGCTTTCGTATAATTTGATTGGATGTGTAGATAAATTTAGAATAGATGACCAAATTTATTCTGATCATTTTCCATTATACTTATCAGTAAATCTGAGCACCCTTCTTTCTTACTGCCAAGAAAGGACAATGACTTTATTACCTAAGCTTAATTGGAAAGCTCAGACACCTGCAGAATATGGGGTAAGAGTGGAAAATTTGTGCGAACATTTGCCCTCAGAAATAACAGAACACTCAATTGAACTTTTGGTAGAAGCTATAAAAAAATCAGCAAATCCAATTTGCACCAAGAATTTCACGTATAAGCAAAAGTGGTTTGACAGCGACTGTTTACGTAGTCGACGATTATCCTACAAATGGCTAAATATTTTTAGAAAAACTTGCTCTGAATTTGCTCGTCATAGTTACTTAAAGGCAAATGCAGCTTGTAAAACGCTATGCAAAAGTAAGAAAAGAACATACTATGAATGCCTCGCTGTTAGACTGGGATCTGTTCGAGACTCCAAGAGATGGTGGCAAATAGCAAAAGAATTGCGCGGAAAGAAGTATATAATTAGTTCTGATATTGATATAGATGCCTTCAAAACTTATTTTCAGTCTTTGTTAACACCCCCTGTAAGTTCTCTTAATGTATTGTATGCAGCTCCTAAAATCTACGATGCTTCGTTAGATTGTAAATTTGAGATGAGCGAATTGCTGGAAGTTTTAAATAGTCTAAAGGATAATAAAGCTCCTGGTGCTGATCGTGTCCCTTATGAATTTTATAAATATGCGCCTGAAATATTTCTGGAAAAACTACTTGAAAATTATAATTATATTTATGAAACAGGTAAAGTTCCTGCCTCTTTTACTAAATCAGTAATTTTCCCTATACATAAGAAGGGTGACATTGATCAAGTTCAAAATTATCGCGGCCTCTTTTTCATGGATAGTGTAGTTAAAATATATGTGGGTTTACTTTATCAGAGACTTGTTACTTGGGTAAAGAGACACAAAATACTGTCTGAAAGTCAGGCAGGATTTCGCTCAGGATACTCAACAATCGATAATATATATAATTTAATATGTACAATTAAACTTTGCCATAATTCTAATAAAAAGAAGATTTATGGATTTTTTGTCGATTTTAAAGCTGCATTTGATACAATTGCTCGTAACTCGTTATTTTATAAGCTCTATTCTTATGGATTATCCTCTAAATTGATTAATAATTTACAAGAGCTTTACAGAGATACCACAGCGCTTGTGTGGGATGGTGTCACCCTTTCGGAGGGATTTAATACAAGTTGCGGTGTAAAGCAAGGATGTATTTTAAGCCCACTGTTGTTTGCATTATTCATTAATGATTTGGAGGATAGCATGGAAGTAGGCATTTCTGTGGAAGATATTGATATTAAAGTGCTAATGTACGCGGATGATATTGTCATCCTTTCTGATGATCCAGTTAAACTTCAGTCCATGATACATAGATTAGAGGAATATTGCCAGCTTTGGAACCTGCAACTCAATCTAGATAAATCAAAAATAATGGTCTTTCAGCGTGGTGGAGGTGCCAGAAAGAGCTCGGAACACTGGATTTTTCAAAATAGTGATATTGAGGTAGTTAAAAAATACACTTACCTTGGTGTTACTTTAACTCCAAAATTATCAATGGTGGCGCATATACATCAACGCCTACTAAGTGCTAAGGTAAGCCTTAACTGTGCATGGCAGACTTTTCTCATAAAAAACAGTATTCAACACTCCGAAAAAATTAAAATATTTAAAGCTGTTGCTAGATCTATTCTTTGTTATGGGGCACAAATTTGGGGATTTTCTCAATTTAATGATGTAGAAAAATTGCAGCGCTTTTTTCTAAAAAAAATGTTAAGTTTGCCACAACAAACCCCTAATTACGCTCTCACCCTTGAAACAGATTTGTCAGATGTGTACATCTATACCTTAAAATGTAATTTGCTATATATTCTCAGAACACTTTTCACATATAATGGTGACAGATTACCCCATAAACTCACTCGGAAAGTTATAGAAAAAGATGTATATTGGCATAGGTCATGGACGGAGTTAGCTGAAAAACACAATTGCTCTCTAGATATTCTGCATAGTACTTACGTCGAGATCAAAACAACATTTTTTGAATTGATAGAAGCGGAGGATGTGTGGCTAAAGAATAAAGCTTTAGAAAATGCGAGGACATCCGTGAGGCATGAGCTATATCCAAAGATATGCAATTTACCTGGACAAAATTATTTCAAAAATGAGTTCTCTCTAAGAAAGATTAGTTTAGTTTTCAAGTATAGATGTGGTCTTATAAGTCTGAATGGAAGCTGGTGGAGAAGAGATGGCTCTAGCCTTTGCTCCCTCTGCAATTTGGGTGAGACTGAGGACTTGTTGCATTTTCTTGGAATCTGTCCTATTCTATCGGAATTTCGCATCAGAATTTTCGGAAAAAAAAACTTAAGCGAATCTGAAGTACTAGATATTCTTAATGGAGTAAATGAATATAAGGATTCTTTTTCAATTTGCTACAAAAGCCTGGAAATACAGAAAGTTTTTAATTTCAGAATATAATGAATAATTCAATATTATCAAAAATGCTATAGTTTCTTAGATCTAAATACATACATGTAACTGAATTACTAATGAAAATGACTCACTTAAGATGCTACCTTAGTGCTTGCCAACCTCGACAGACGGCCTTGGAGCCATTGTTGTAGTTTTTTAAGTCAATTGGCTATTTGCATCTTAGTATTAATTTCAGTTTAATTTATATTAATTTATATTATTATATTATTATTATTACTTTTTCTAATTTGTTTATAACTAATTTGAACGCTCTCTGTTCGACCACCCTATCCTCGTGACTGGCCACAGGATCTAATCTCAACGATTCAGACCTGGGGCAGAATCAGGCCAGCATTTCACCTTAAGTGGAATGCTCTGCGGTACACGCAATTCGCGTCGATTCCAATCAGGTTTAATCCTGAATTAATAGATTCAGTGTTCAGTAATGCTCGAGGTTTTGAAGCTGACACGCATACACTGACAGTTCTCGGAGATATTATTGATATCTCTGGAAACTGTCGAATAAACACGAACACCCCACAACTACACGACCTGGCGGCTTCTGCGCGGGAGAGATTTCGCCAACTTGGGACCAGTGACCCTGGCACTAAGTTGGAAGATGCTTTCGTTCTGGACAGACCGCCTCACACACCTTTCAGCACACTTACAACACGTGTGCTCCGTGACGTGCTTATGTCAATAAGACCTCCGGAGTACACAGGATACAACAGATGGCGAACACACCTCGGGGTGAATATGGGCGTAATGGGAGTGATAACTTGCAGAGTAGTCTACAGTTATCCTTCTAGTTACAAAGATGCTGATGTAGCATTCAAATTGCTGCATCACAGTCTTATGCATCCTAATCAGTTGTCACATATCGACCGGCGGGTTCAGAGGATCTGCACAGTTTGTTCTGGTGAAGGCACCTTGTTTCACAGGTTCTTCACTTGTCCAGCTTTGCAGAGTCTGATGGAACTGGTGCGCGATATGTGTCAGTTGATCCACCCGAATTTCGGCATTACTAGGACATCGTTTCTATGGGGACCAAAGGTTTGTAGTCGGGTGAATTGTTTGATTAGCTTTGTGTTGACACTGGCCAAATCTACAATTCACTTGTACTACATGAGAGCCGGAGATGGGAATCAGAACACTGACCCACAACACCACGCACAAGCACTTAAGCGCCACTTCGTTGACAGATTGAAGAGACGTTTACGTCTTGAATATCTGGCAACGAACGCAGACACATTCAACTGCACATGGCAGCCACTATCGTCAGTGCAGGATGGCGCTCTTGTCTTTCGCTGGTGATATCACAACACAGCATTTGCAACACTAGTCCACGGGGCTTCTCCTCGCTTTGGAACCGTTGCAAGTGCTGTGGGAAGGATAAGCGCTCCGTTAGAGATGCTAAGCTGGGGGGATGATGAGGGCAGTTTGTAGAGGTCTATGATACTACAGGCTGCCCTCGCGGGACTCTATAACGGTGTCGGGTAAATTTTTCGTTCGTTCGGTTTCTTTTTTTTCTAATTCGGTTTCGGTCTCGGTACAAAATTGTAAAATTTATAAGTTGAAATTTCGATCGTTTAGAAAATAATTTTTATTAGATAATTTTTGGAAAATTTGGATCTGCTTGGAACTGCCACTTACCCTATTGTCAAAATAGGGACAAGTGAAAAAAATTTTTTGTTTTTCATCTTTTAGGCATTTTCCAAAATTTTTGTAACCGTATATACTGTCTCTTTTGAGAATATTGTGTTAGTTTGTGCTTTTTTGTGCCTTTAAATGTTAGTTTATCTTGTTGTCCCTATTGACTTGTGTATTGTTATTTATATATTAGTCAGTTAGAGCCTTTTCTCCTTTTTACAGAGCCACTTTTTGTTTGTTTTCTAATTTTAAGAGTCAATTTATAACGTTTAATAAAGATCTTATATACATAAAAAAAAAATTATTATTATTATAGCCACTGTATGGTCGTGGCTCAAAAAGTTTTCGTAGCTGGAACCATGACTAGCTAGTTTGTGGAGACAGCTACGTCAAAGCTCCAAATGAAGAACCTTATAGTTCCAGAATGCCATTTCATCATCCCAAAATGGAACTTTATTGCATATATCGGGACCTTAAAGTCCCCGCCATAAAAGTGTGACAATAAAACGGCCAAGTAAAGCTGTCAAAAATTTATTACGAATATGGGCGTAGATGGAAGATTGTAAGATGGATGTTTTTTAAAGTGGTAGCAACAAATGAAAAGAGAGGAGTTTTATATTGGCCAGAAAACCTTAATCATTCGCAAAGGGAATTGTTACGCTCAAATGCACCTAATCACCCTAATCAACCTAATAGACGCGTGTAATACTGTAATGTCAATGAATATTATTATATTGTAACAGGATCGTAGCACTTAGATTGTAGTAACACGCCTCAAAGTTGTCTACCCTATAAAGTCTCGCGTGAGAGTTTCTGCCACCAAGAAGATTTTTTCAACAAATTGGGAATCATTAAGTACCAATTGAAGGTGATGCAAGCTACGTCGCCACTAAAAAGGCCACTATAAATACTTCTACTATAAAGTACCAGAGAATAGTTGTTACAATGTCGCTACATCTTTGCATTACCTCCTCCGCTAGGCAGGAGCCTTGAGGTAGACAAATAAATGTCCCTGGAATGATTTGGGAACCTCTTGAGGAACTTGTACCGCGCGGGACTGCCAATTGGCTTACTGAAGTGGCGTTTTGATTCCAAATACTCTACAGTGTGTCTATAAGTAGGCCATCTATACTGAAGTTAGTATTTTAGTCACTATAACGTTATAGAAACTTTCTTTATGTCCCAGTTCACCTTAACTTAGTTGTTGCCGGCTTAATAGTGCTTGGGCTGTGTTCGCTGGCGACCCAAGCTGAAATATTAGAAGTGAGGTGTTATGGTGCCATCGTGTCCATCTTTTTATTTCCGCTTATATCGCTGCGACCAGGTACCTATAGAATAAGCCATACTATGACAGCGAGAAGGAGAGGAGATTCTAGATGGTTTTACACTCCAGTACCAGTTTTCAGATTATAAAAGGGTTCAATAAGATCGTCAGTGCTTGGATATGTGAGCAGATAGCACTCATTTAACCATATACCTCTCCACTTCAAAAATGGTTTAATTTCTACCTAGAAAACGGTGATGTTCTTTCAAATGTGAATAACCATTTCCTTATGAAGATCGTCGCAGAAAACGACTTCTCCAATTTTTTCTTCCAAGATGTCTATCAAGATATATCAATGGTTGAAGCACAGATTGTGATTCCCATTCTGTCCTAGATGGGATTATCGTTTTACTTGATTGTTTTTGGTATAATTAGTATGAGCGCCACATGGTTCTATTTCCTAATTGAGGGGAAACCATTAAGTTCACCAATTACTTAACAATCCAACCGTACAATTATTTTAATTAAGAAATTAGGCACAATCGAACTAACAAAATTTTACAAAATAAAAATAGAAATGAGCAAACATTTCGGGGAAGCAATACCGGCAACAACACTCAAACTCGAATATATATATTGAACTACCAATTTTACTATAGAAAAATAAAAACAGATAATAACAAATCACATGAATTTATTTATTTTAGCTCTTAATCCGTCCCACGATGGTAGAACTTCCCAAAACAACCGAAACTCTTTTTAATCTTCAATATCGTTGATCTTAATTAAAGACAACGAACGACTAAAATAAAAGCTCTCAAAAGCTATCTGCTGCCGATATGCTCTGTTTTCAAACTCGAAAAACGAAACGCGCTCTAAAATTGTCATGTCTGTCACTTTCGGCTCATATATCGGCAAGTCTGTCAAAAACTGATCGAAGTCTATTCGGCTTTCGTCAAGTTTTGAATTATCGAAAGATGAATTTATAGTACTTCCCCATTCCGACAGCACGCACTTCTGACATCAGATTGGCAATTCATTGTCTCTCACCTTATTGAAAAACAGAAGTTGATTTGGTTCGAACAAACTTTAAAGAGGATCGAAAGTTATTCAAATGGAGATTTCTTGAAGCCGTTATACTTTTTTAATCACGAAGGATCTTTTAAAAAAATCTATGCGAAAGCAGGCGTTTCGTATCAGCAGGAACCGTATACTCATCAGTACGGCATGGTTCCTGCCTGGGGTATACCCCAAATTGAATTTGCGAGAGGCGTAACAGTTTCCTTCGAAATACTATATTTTAATATCATTTTGACAGTATCGATTAATTGACACTATAATTAATTTCGTCTATCGATTAAGTCATGTCAGAAGAGCTATTGAAAATACTTTTGGAATCTTAACACAAAATTCCGACTTTGTTATCGCAGAATTCTAGCAAGGAGAAAATCTCCTACTTATTTTCAGATAAGATCCATTTAATAACTGCATCCACATAATTAAGAAGACACTTAAAATATTTTTAAAATTTTTTATATCCGACAAGCTTATCTATTCATTTAATTTTTTTCTAGTTTGATATAATCAGCAGTTTGTAAAATTTTTTGTAAATTTACTAATTAAGTTAAAAGACAAGTCAGCAAAATTTATATTTATTTCCTCCAGTTTTCCTAATAATGTGATTTTTCTTTTAATGGGTAAAACTTCCAGTCACTGCATCTTTTCTATGCACCATTTCAATTGATGTGAAGATTTCGTCACCCGACTAAGTCTAATTCTGAAAAAGAAAAAAAAATGTTTCCTTCTACTTTAAGTTAGTTAGGCTAGTCCTCCATTCGGGTAATGGTTTACTCTCACTACTCTCTACTTTATGCTAATACCACTTAAAATTTTATTTTCTGCTTTACGCCGACTCTGAAAAAAACAAAAAAACTGGATTTCAAAGCAATTTCAAGTGTCCCTTTTCACAAAGAATTCGCAACAGGTCATAGCAACCTTAAATAATGTTCCCAGTAGATATACCCGTGGATGTTAGCCCAAACTAGTCATCAATTAATGAATGAAAAAAGCAATATCCTTGAGTAAAACTGCTCCTCCAAAAATATCATCAGCAACAACAACTAATCTCCTTTTGTAAGGCACTTCCCTAAAGGTAGTAATTTCCTCCGAAAACAGCTTGAGAATGAATGTTATCGCAATATCTCCTCAAAGCAAATTGAGAAATTAGGACACTATTAGGTTTCCGAGGGAACCGTTTCCCAATTCATTTTGGCTTTAAAAATAGCTTCCCCTTGTTAGCAGCTAGCACCAACTATGTATACTTATGCGGGTGGAGAAGAAGATGGCCGAGGAAAGTGACAGCGAATTCGGGGCGGGAATGTTGTCGACGACGACTAATCCAATCATCTAAATCGATTGGCAGCGGAATTTTATTGTTTCGGATTCGTCATCGATGGTAGGCAGACGTACATTGTTATATAAGTGTATGTAAAGGCAGCCGGCTGTTGCTGTCACCTCCTGCCTGCCGCTCCTACTCCCCCTCAAATAGGACTCGTCTTCTAATTTTCGGGGGGCGAGAAAAAAAGGATCAATACACAAACTGTGTTTTGAAGACGAAGTGTGTTCCATTTGTGCTTCCTATCAGGTTAGCAGTTATCCGGCCAAATCCTATCCCCCTGTCCAATTTCTTCAGCTGCTACCATTTCATAGAATAAGTGAACGTGATTGAAATTTTATCGCAACCAAATCAAAGGGAGAATTTCTCAAATTCCTCGCGCGCCTTTTTTCTTCGCCTGCCAGGATAAGGTAAAAATCAATTGATAAATCTGAACAGGTATTATTTACAATGTCGTCATCGCTGGGAACCCCCTACTTCCATCAAGCACCCACAACTCCTTCTTATCCCACCTGGGATGTACTATGTGTATATAGTATGCGAGTTTTTTTCTCTCACATTTTGGCTAGTGGGATTGATTCAGACTGGGCTCCCTTTGTGCTTCAAGGAATAACAAAATTCGATTTTCGAGTATTCGTCTGAATGAGATTTGGGTGCGAATGACTGCTGGTGACATAATCAAATTCATTATAGGCCCCGACAGTTGTATTAGTGCAGATTCATTTAGATTTCAGAAACGCAATCCACTCTCAAATGTTTTGAATGCTATCGACTTTCAGGTTTTCCCCAATTTATTTTCAGGATTTTTCATATTTTTCATAATTAAAATGTTTTCATCACACCCCAAAATACTCCTCTGCGCCATGTTTAATGGATTTTAATTTCCCTTTTTCGCTGTTTTTTGACACTTTGTATGCATCGCAGTATACTCGTCCTATTGTTTTAACATTGTCACAAATTTCGTCCTACATACATACACATATACTTCTGATTGGACCTAAATGTTTTTTTTTTTTTGTTTTTTGTAAATAAAACCTTTGATTTAATTTTTGTTTTTTTAATGTTTTTGGCACATTTAATTTATGTAGTGCCGTTTGGTGATTTTTATTGTTTTACTTTTTCATTAAATTCCTTTCAAATTTATGTCCCAATGTTTTACGGAGTTATAACTTTCTGAAATTTTCGCAAATTCAAAAGAAACAATTCCACAAGAATTTTAATACCTTTAGCCTTGATGTTATTTTATTGCCAAGACTGGTTTTTGGGGGACGAGATTTTATTTTATATGGAAGATGGACGCGAGATATTGCGGGAATGATATAATTTGTGGTAAATGTGGCGATAATCCTGGCATAAAAACGTCTGATAGAGAGGAGTTGAAATATTACACTGAATAAAGCAGTTTACTTTGGCAGGTTTAACCTGTTTGTAGAGAGAATAATTGCCCGGGTTTTTCACCATAATCTTCCTTTTATCGCATTATCCAAGAAGAGAGGTTATACAAAAAATTAAGCAATTTGGAATATGTTTGTGGGTCGCTATGATATTCCAAAGAAATAAAATTTTATTGAAAGGTTAAATGCTGTCGCTGAAATATGTTTAATTGATAAACAAATAGAAATATTTTCAAGAGGGGCATTGCTTTCATCAAAAGAGGTTATCCTTGAATAAATTTTATTCCACCATCTAGATGGTAATCTGTTAACAAAAATTTTCAGAGGCACAGTAGAAGATGTTTTTAAAATGTTGAAAAAACATTGAACCCTACAAAAATAATTGTCGTTATTGACATGGAACTCTGCATAAGTTTGTTCGTTTCTTTAAAACAAAAAAAAAAAAAACATGAACAAGTCTTGACTGTATTGCCGAATGGGGTAAATCTAGGAAGTGTTTCCGATATAGCAATTAATGACAAATGGGAGGATTATGGAAGTTTTGAGCAATCGGAGGCATAAACAAATAGTATCTTCCTAATAAACGGAATCCTGAACAAACAAAGTTGAACTAAACCTAAGCTTAGACATTGACAGAGTGTTGATGATAAAGGAGATTTCTGCAAATAGTTGAAAAAAATAAGAACGACAACATCTCTTATTCAACATCTAATTAGAATCTCAAATGCAGACTAGCAGTTAAGTCCTCAAAAAAAAAAACTTTTTTTTTTAAAAAGATTGTGGTGCTATTCTTAGACGATCGCAATCCATTTTCATTTGATTGGGGAGGTAACTTTGGCTATAGATTCAACAGTACTAGATTTGTCACTTTAACGCAGTATAATCAGCCGAATTCATAATCATATTCCAGAAGCTATCATAGAAGAAGTCAAAGCCTTTTTCGCTCCTTACGATTCACTTATTTTTCACTGCGGTTATAACTTTTATGTGGCAAAAAAATGCATAGCACAAAACAGAAGCTGTGTTCTTTTGTATACCTTGTCCTAGAACAAATTGTTCTGTCGATTGAAGCGAACTATTTGTACTGTTCGTTTCATTTAAATCTTCTATGAAAATATATGAGGAGTTCTTCTGTGTATCTTTTGTTCTACTCTGTGTCCGCAAAAAATAATACAGCTAGATAAGCAACATAAGATAAATGTTGCTTCGTAGACACCTAAATTTTTACAAATAAATGTAAGAGGAAATTAAGTTTAATTACACTGTCGGAAATTCGGTCTTAAACTAAAACTGAAAAATTTGTATATAACTCCAATCGAAGTTTGTCTTAAAACAAAACATTTTAAAGTTTTGAAAAAGTTCAACCCCCTCACTGCAAAATTTAATAAAAAGTTGATTTTCCAATTTAATTGTCGAAGTTTAAGGCGAAACCCATAGAACCTTTAAACTATTTAAACTTAATATTATTAAAATTGAGAAAAAAATAAGTTTTCGAGTATAAACTACTAAAGTCTGTTGTTTGCCCTTTCCATGATTAAAAAGCAAACTTCTGAGTAATTAAATTTTAAATAATTAATTTTCACTTGAGTTACATTTAGTTAATTTTACCTAATACAAAATTTCGAAATTATACACTTAAAGTAATTTTATCGAACGTTTTCTTCGATTGTAATTCTTCAAAACGTATTAAATCAATAATAGGGGTAGCTTCAACTTTATATGAACAAAAAACTTTACAGTGTGCTATTGTATTTAACATTTTACATAAAACGCAAAAGCCTGATATCGAACAAATTACTTCTGCAATTTTTGTAAAGCAGTTCACACAACCAATTCGTTTTTATACTTGTAACCAGGTGCTTCGTTTGGAATACGTTTAAAGGATTTTTAATCTTATGTCGAATTAATGTCCCATAAATATGGGTCGCTAAGATAATTGTTTTGGACTTGGCAAACTCATGTTCCAGTTTAGTATTATTAAAAATTAAATTGTTTCTGTTGATGTGGAAATGCTATGGTTTTAGCAACATTAAAAAATTTATTTAAATAATGTGCAGATTTTTCAAAGTTTCGGTGATAATTTTCATATCTCATAGCCCAAAATTGTTTTAAAGGCCCCATTTTTTCCATTACACTACTATAATTGGTCATTTTGAAGTGTTTTGGAATTAGAGATAATTTTATATTATTATTTCCATTTGTTCAAGAAGGAACATTTTTTAAATTCTCCGGTATATAGCAAAAGCTTAAAAATGTTTTTAATTTGTTATTTCATCATAATAAATTTTTTTTCTATTTTTCTCAATTTTTTTCATTTTTTCATTTCTTTTCTTTGTTCTATTTTTCCATTTGTTCTTCAAGTCACTTAATTTCGGAATTTGGGACCTGTTGATGAGTCAAACCAAGACTTGAAACTTGTCACCAAAAATATAAATGGGTTGTGCGATGAAATGACAAAGTAAAACATTTTTTAGCTTTTGCTATATACATACCTTCTTGAACAAATACAGGGTGTTTCCCACTAGGAGAGTAGAGCGGGAGGTGATAGTATTCTGATAGATGAACAAAAGTTGAATGGAAGGCGGGGGGGGGGGGGGCATATCAACCGTTTAGGAGTTACAGGGTGATTAAGAAAAAAAGCTAGTTTTTTACAAAAAACTACAGGGTGTACGGTCACAGTTAGGAGCTCATTGTATGCAGAACTCCATGGCCTTTCGAATGACTGCTCAATCAGCCCCATAGCCCTCTACCCTCTAGAATTATCGTTGACTAAACTCAAAATTTCGGATTTTCTTACCTTTTTTTTTAATTTAACTTCTATTATTTTTGCACAAAGGTCGTTAACATAATTTTTTTTTATAAAAACTGTAAGTTGTAGACTCTCCTCTTTAATATGACCTATTACACACAATGTGCTATCTGAAGCCCTTTAAGAGTTATTAGCTCTAAACCTATTCTAAAACCTATTATCAAACCTTCTCTCAACGATAATTTGTTCCCTTAGCACGTCATTTTACAAAATATCGTCTAATTTCGGTGTGACCTGAATAGGTTATGAGTTAATAACTGTTTAAAGCCTGGTGTTAACACATAGGGTGTACTAGGTCAACTTAAAGAGGAGAGTCTACAGTTTACAATTTTTATAAAAAAAGTTATGTTAACGACCTTTTTGCAAAAATAATAGAAGTTAAATTAAAAAAAAAAGGTAAGAAAATCCGAAATTTTGAGTTTAGACAACGATAATTCTTGAGGAGATAGGGCTATGGGGCTGATTGAGCAGTCGTTCGAAAGGCCATGGAGTTCTGCATGCAATGAGCTCCTAACTGTGACCATACACCCTGTAGTTTTTAAGATACAGGGTGTTTTGTAAAAAACTAGCTTTTTATCTTAATCACCCTGTAACTCCTAAACGGTTGATATGGCCCGCCCTGCCATACAATTTTTTGTTCATCTATCAGAGTACTATCACCTCCCGCTTTACTGACCTCCTAGTGGGAAACACCTTTACCTTTATTATTATTTCCGAAAAATACTTTGCATTATTTCTAGGAAGCGGGAAACAGCAATCCAAAAGATTTCATTCACCTGGTCACGTTTATCGTGAAAAATAAATGGTAAATGAACGAGCAAGCACCAACTCTGGGCAGCATTCAGACCAACAGAAGTATTGCTTTGTTTAATAGTGTCGGTTGTTGGGGTATTTTTTTTTTTTACCCAGATATAGTTAAACCTTACAATATCCTATTTAATAATTTCTGGGTTCATAAATTATTCTTAACTAAATGCTCAAAACATTCTTCATAATGAATGGCACCTCTAATATGTCATGCATGATATCTCCCGTTCCATAATCAGTTACATTAAAATGTTTAATTTATTTAAAATAAAATGGAATAACATGCCTTTTTTGTCAGTTTCCTCGTTATGAAATCAACTTTTCGAATTGCTAGGTGTGACCTTAATTTTTCTGTTTGTTCAATTTTAAACGTTTTGGTCGGTCTTCTCACATTCACGAAATCTAAAAAAAAAAAAGAAATTTGCGCTAAATGAACGCCTGAATTCTAACAAAACATTGCCACCAAGGTTGTCATGAACTATCGAGACTAGAGTTCTTTTAATACTTTCATTACCTAGGGTAAGAAGGGGTAATGCCAGTCGGTCGGAAATCTCGAAAAGTACTACACCCACATACAAGACTTTCAGTAATAAATGAGTAGGGAGGAATGACCACTCGGAGGCATTCATGCAATTCACTGTCAGCGTACAAGGGAAACGGACTTTGTATATTTTCCATCGCTTTCATGTAATTTTGAGCGAATTGTTTTAGAAGGTATGAACTAAAGATTTGAAAGTTATTGCAAACATTTTGGTATTTCTTTTGTATATTTATAAAATTTAATGTTGAATTGAAAATGGGCTCCCGATGCTGTAACTTTTAGAAATAGGATATTCCTTGAAAGCAAATGAGAATTTTCGTATACTCTGAATAGGCTAATGAGCATAACTCATCAGAAAACTTGTTTTATGTCACCAAGTGCCCGTAATAAATGCCACTCAAATAAAATGAATAATTTTTATGGTATGAATCCCGCTTCAAATATTATTGGATACTATTTTATGAAACTCTCCAGATACATAATTTAGTGACATATTGTTGGAAAGGGAATCGTATAAGCTACCAAATAATAAAAAAAAAACAAAAGACATAAATCCCACTTTGACATTTTTTTATTTCGAAAGTACCGATACTAAATGAACGGGCAATATGTTTTGTTAATGTGAAAAATATTGTAAGTTAAACAAAATTTATTTCAGTTTTCTAGGCCATTTCCTTCCTGAGATATACATTAAAATTCAAAAGTCTACACTTTCCGGTACACAAAACAGTGTTGCCAGCATAACTCGGAAACAACACAATGTGTGGCAAAACTCTATGAGAATTTTTTTCTTAGCTCGGTCCCAGCTACCTAAGTTTAGCGTATGTAACCATACTTTTGCAACACCCTGTATATCACTTGAATATGACAAAAGTCATAGCGCAAGAGCTAAGTGAGTTCTGTTACAAAATTGTCATGAAAAAAGTCAATTGTCATGTCATCCATTTCTTTAGGAATCAGCCTTTCGAAAACAAGACATATTGTAACGCTAAATGTCACTTTTTATGGATGCTGGATGAAGCAATGGTGTAAGAATAATTTTTTTTTCTGATTAGAATCTAGCCCCTGGACAATATGCATTGACATAAGAACTGGATGTAAACTTACAACCATTTTTAATGTAATTTTTCATTCGAATTGTAGTTTATTTTTTGTTTTACATTTTACCATCCTCCAACACTTATAAATGTAGATATAGGATTGAATATTTTATTTTGCGTTTCCTTCTGCTTTCAGTAGACACACATGTAATTTTAGGGTCACAATAACTAGTAACTAGTTTATCTATTCTGATTGTACGTTACAATAAAACAGATTTCAAGTATGCTCAATGTTCCTTAAAAGTCAGTTTTAGTTCATATATACGTAAAATGATCGTAAAATAATACAGTTCTATTTTTCAGTGTATTTCAGTGGTATACCCTCAAATTCATTCCGAATGCATAAATGATACATGTTAAAACATCACTTTACTACTCCGACTTTAATTCACATCATATGACTAAGCCCGTTTTAAAAGTCCTTTCAACATCACTTTATACAATATACGTAATTCAAAAATAACAGTGTATCGTCTAAGTGTGTTCACCATAAATGATGAAACTCTTCAAAGCAATAGACAGATAGAAGCCAACTCATCCGCAGCTATACACTTTCGTGCAATTCCCATTTAATGTTAGCAAATATTGACACATTTTCGCTTAGCTTAAAATTACAAAACTTTCTGGTTATATACCTTTCGTCCACTTCCTGAAACCCGAAAAGTTTTCACTTCAGAAATAAAAGTCAATTCATTCTCACCCTTTCGTGCAGCTCAGTTTAGGGACGCTTTTCACGTCCCAATAATTTCGTAAAACATTTTCCTAACTCTTTTAGAGTTTGTAACAAATGGAATTGAGTTGAAGGCACGCGTGTAGCTAAATTTAAAAGTGGAGCTTCTAAGCTGAAAGAAATTATTCGCCTTTAACGAAAAAAAAAAAATGTTTTCATTTGAAAGGCCAATGCTCGTCCAATTGTTTGCCGGAGCTATAACTGTAGCTATCAAGGTATGTCGAATAAAATAAAAAAACACGCTATACTGCAAAGTGCAGTGTAAGTGCTAGGTTAGCACATTTTCCCATCCCTTGGTGAGCCTCCAGTGTCATATCAGGGGTAGTATAACCCAAGTAAAAATAAGGACTGCCTATTGCCTAAGCTATGTGAGGACTTACATATGGCGAGGAGGTAATTTAAAACAATTTGTCCGGAGACAAGTAATAAACACGTCACACGTAGGTGGATTTCTTTGCTTCTTCTGCTTTTCAGGCTTTTTTTCCTTACACTTATCTTCCCTTGATTCACATCATAAAGGAGGTCACGCCTTTGAGAGTAACCCAAGAAATGTGGGTAACAAGGTAGATAGGTCTCTGTAAGCAACCTTACCACGTATACCCCCGGCTCGGTGTCTAGAGAAAATTTCTCGGTTTCAGGAAGATTATGACTATAAAATACGCTTACAGGATGTAAAGGTTCACGAAAAGTCGACAAATGGCATAAAGGATCGTTTTAGGTCAAATCACATGTACTACAACCCTTAGAGAGCAATGTGATCCAGGACTCTCAGTATAGTAGCCAAGTTTCTGGCTGTTAGGGATATTTTCATCCCGTCCTTTCCCAACAATTCTTGGCATCCTCTTGAGCCGTTATGCCCTCACAAGGGCACCTTTGCGAAGGTGTTGTATTCTTGTAAATTTCCACTTGACGGCAAAAAGTAAAAAATCTCACGTAAGGTGGTAAACTTGGGTGTCGTGTATGTGCTGAAACTTTACCTCTCTAACCTGTGCATCTTATACATGTCGGTGTACCGGGATGGGATTTCTTTAATAATAAATTGCAATCACGTAACTTAAATGTCACCCTCCACCCATTTCAGGGTGGCTGAGCATCAAGCGTTTCCCTTTACTATAATATGCCTGCTCTTCCATGGTATACTTTCTGCGGTGCACTGAATCTTATAGCGAACATGAGAGACAGTCCGGAATGGAAGCAGCAGTAGAAAATCTTGTGTGTGTGCACAGGTAAAAAATGGTACAGGCTTAAGATCACAGTAAAATTTCCAACTACAACCTAAGTAGATATAAATATAGGACGGGAAAACATTTTTTTTCCCTGGGAAACTTCAATGGCTCCACATTCATTTTATGAAGCACAATCAAGCACCGTGGCGAGCGACTAATGAGATGAACAAAGTTTTTCATTGAATACGAAATTTAGCGGCGAAACAGTTTCGGGTTCTAGAAAAAAAAAAAGCAGTTCCCGTTTAAGGAAAGTGTCTTAACTTTAAAAAGGTTAGGTATTCGGGCGATGCAAATTTCCTCCACAGACACTCTAGAACTTATTTTCAGTTCAGTTAGAAATTTCCCAGGCGTAAAATTCTTAATTCAGGTCAATTCATATTTTTTTCTCGTGATGTGAATTCGTTTTTGGAATACGGAAAAACTACTTTGGTTGAGGAAATTTAACGTTTGTACTTGAGATTTTTTGAGGGACACTAGAGATTAAATGAATATAAAACACATGGAAATGAGAGTGTTGTCAAAGTAGTGGAGTTAATCACATCAATTAATTCACTAAATATTATGTTCGCTAATTGTACTCAGATATTAATGATGAATGAAAGGTAAATTTAGCTAACACGAAAACCTAAGAACGAATTGGTCTAGTAAGATAAAATTTTGCTACAAAATAATTATATGGAAAAGGTTAAGTTCGCAGATAAATGAAATCTGGCAACTATTTCATTATGTTGCCATACAAAAGTTATTTGCACTCTGTATGAGAAAATGTTGAGCTAGAGAGCTAAATTTATCTAAATGGAACTGTCGTAATAATTACAGATTTAAATTTGAAAATGGAACAATTCGACGTTTAATTTGGGGTTATCATATGCAAAAACTTCCTTAAAATTGATAGTGATGATTTCCTTGAAATATAAAATCCTATGAAATTGATTTTGAAAATTTTTACTGACCGACGTAGAAAGGAGGAATTTTCCATTTTGTCAATGGAAACAGTTCTTCCTTTGCTTCCAATGAGGAGCCGCCCCTGCTAAACAGGAAAACTTATGTTACATAATGTGTGCAACTCTCGACTTAGATATGACAATTTGTTTCCTAAGTAACATTCCGTGTTTTATGTGTTAGTTGCAGCATATAACATAATACGCTCAGCGGTCGGGGTTACAATGATGCATCCCTGTATGAACTTAGTTTCATAAAAATTAAAAAAAAATTAAAAAAGTACATAAAACAATTTATAATTTAAAACTAAATTTTGAAAATGTTGAGCTTGATATATTTATTTATTCTTTTATTTTTTTTTATATTTTTGCTTTATCAGAGAGAGATTCAAAATTAAAAGAAAAATAGACAATCCTTAAGGAATTTTTTTCAAAATTAATCCGATAAGCAAAACTGGGGTTCGCCGGGAGTTATAACCCACACAGCACAAATGTGTTCAGGGTATATTCTTTGGAAATCCTTTTAATATATGTAAATTGTATGGCGAAAATCCCCTGGGATACCAATTAACAATTAAGCACATCCCTAAGAGTGGCAAATGTCCGGTTATCGGATGTCCTTGGTAGATCCCATGCCTTTCCCACATAATTTTTTGGGGTTATACTTAAGCACAGTTAACGCATTTAATAATATAAAATTCCCGCAGAAAGTGTACCTAGGACGTCTTATGGATCTCCTAGTTTGTTCTCAGAATATGGGAGGGGGGAATATCTGAGGATATTATCTAACATTTTCTGTGTAGAATTGATTTTTTTATAAAAAATATTAATAATGGGTGGACAGTATATGCACTTGCACAAAACATACAAATAAAATTTTTAACATCTGCAATTGTTCTGTTTGTGGTCTCCAAAAACGACACACGGAAGCCCACCAAGCGACAAATTAGCGCTTTCACTACGCTACCTAGGACTATCAGAGAACACACCGAAATAAATTCTCGAAGGGGAAAAACGACTTTCCCAATGATTGTCCCACGATTTTCCTGCTCATCCCGTATACATCTTTCTGTGCAATATTGAGAATGTTCCTATATAGAGTAGTTGTGGAATACTCCAGCGCATAAGTGATTGAAAATTTTTAACAAGTCTTGGAAATAAAGTTCTAAATACATATTGTTACCGTTTTCCATTTCACATATTGTACGTTGACCAGCATCAGGCCAAAATCTGGAGGATTGCCAACCTAGACATAAAATGGACTATAGGTTCGGTTTGGTGCGTGGAGAATGTTCAGTATCCAGCCCGTTAGAATCACCGCTACGATGTTGCCGCCTGGTCGAGCGATTGCCAGAGGGAGGGGCGGCGAGATTAGGGCTATTTGAATGCACTGTGCTTACCCAAAACATACAAAAGTGGAAAGTGGTTACCTGGAATTCCGCCTTGGAAGTCTTGCCTGGGGCCAGTTTTGGGCGTAATCAACTACATTTGTAATCAGATTAATAATCATGACTAAATCAATCATGATTACATCAATCGTGATTACACATCAGTCATGATTACATCAATCATGATTACCCATCAATCATTAATTATGATTACATCGTCGAGTAATCTTAGGAAAATGTAAACGTAATCATGATTACATGATTACATTTTTTTTTATTATAAATGAAACTTTTCAAGAGATTATAAAATTTAGTTCTAGGAAAACAAACAATCTGTGATCGTAAGAATTTTTATTGCAGAAAACTCCAAGACACTGTTGAATTATGTATTAATTGAAGTCAGTGTAAAGAATGTAAGTGCTTCTATTGATAGAGACTCACACATATCTGATCGTCAGTTTAAATTCGAGGATCTTGATTATATGTGAAAAAACATAGCGAAAAAGATTAGATTTCTGGGGCATATAAGAAAGTCGTTGAACATGGAAAATGCAATAGTGCCTTTTAACGCTTTGATTTTGCTAGACTTTTCATATTGCTCCACATTGTTATATGCTAGTTCGAAAGAATTCAAGGGCAGAATCCATCTGTTGTAGAATAAGGTAATGCGAGTTATTCACTACCGACTTCGGGATAGAAATACAACAATGTTTGTTTTCTTTTAACTATAATTTTGAACCTTTTGCAAATTTGTAATCAAAAAATGTAATCATGTAATCATGATTACGGTTACGATTGATCAATCATTAATCGCCGTAAATGATTACTTTTCTGATTAATATTACCAATCTGTAATCATGATTACAGATTACAGATTGTAATCGTAATCATTAATCATCAATCAGAATGCATATTGCCCAAGACTGCCTGGGGCGCTAATTTTAGCATTACTGGAGTCTTTACAAAACTCTGGCTGTCTCCTCTTTTCCTTCTTGTTTTTATTATTTTTTTCTTTTTATTTTATTTTATCTGTATGTTACAAATAAAAAACTTCTTGCTTTCCTTCTTTTCACTTTACTTTATTTCTTCGCGATTATCATTTTTTTGTTTTTACAATGCACAAACTTGGCAAAAACTCTTCATAAGATGGCACGCTACTACACAATCATTATCATTTTCGCTGGCCTATGTGACTTATTCTATCTCTATTTTTCTGCATTCTGGTAATATCATACGATTTAGCCGATTCAGCGGCCTCTATTTATACGAAGGCTATTCAGATTCATGTCAAAATTTATTCTACATTTCATTTTTAATACAAACGTCAAGCTAGTTTTAATCATTCTTGGCTTGGCCTGAAGGTGAGCAATATTCCATCTTTACGGGGTATCTGTCAGAGTAATTCATTTCCTCTATCTGTCAGAGTTTTTTATTCGAATTTCAATTTTCTATGTTTGCCAAAATTCAATCCCAAATATCTATACCCGTTAAGGTTTTCGTTCGACTTCAAATTTCTATGTCTGTCAAAGTTTTCCTTTAATTCTAGATTTTTATCTCGGTCAAGATTTTAATTCAATTTTAAATTTCTATATGTCGCGGTTTTCGTTCAATCTGTCAAAGTTTTCAATCCGATTTTAAATTTCTATATGTCAACATAGATCATTTGTTTACAAGTTTCAGAAATTGCTACGATTATTTACTGACTTCGAGTTGTCCCACCTATCAAAATTATATTTGGTTTTTTGGGTAAAACTGAAAATTATTTACTGATATTCATTTTCTTTATGTCCGAATTGATTTTCTTTGGTGTAAGTCCTGCAAAATGTCTCGGCTTCGTGCTCCTACGTATGACCCCGTGCTTTCTACCATCGGCTGGAATGGTTGCACTAAATTGGACTAGATTTGAAGAGTTGTAGCGGTAGATTTAAATTGGAATTGGACTGAGATTGGAACGGTTTGACAACTCGGAATGTCACGTTCGGTTTTGTGTTTGTCAAACGAAATTATAATGCGGGTAGGATTTTCTTGCAAACAAGTAAGAAATAGGCGGGTTTCTTTTAAATTACATTGCTGATTTATCCTCAAATCGATGTTTATGCTTAAAGCGCTCGGTGGTGTTCGCATTAAATCAGATGTTGATTGGATCGTGTTCAACTATATTCAAAAGTAATAACAAAATTTTAAATGGTGGGGGGAGGGGGGGGGGGGAATTCTTATGGTTCACTGAAATTGTGTTTATCGCATACCCACACCCTTTATCACAATTTTCTTAAATCTTTTCGTAAAATCAAAGTTTGTACCTATTTCCCACCCACACCATATTTTTCTTTCCCTACTTGAAGTAGATACTTTTCGGGTCGTCATAGTACATTAAGCAAACTAAAGGCTTAAACACAATTGCGACGACAGAGCGATAGAACGACAGACGACAACGAAAAATCCGCTGCGAAACAGGCAGTCGAAAAATTTGGAACACAATTGCAACGACAAGCGATGAGCGACGATTGTGAAAGAAGAAGTTATTGAAATTTCATTTGTTAAATGTTTCGAGCGGTTTAAAAGTAGATTTTTATCAAGAATATTTAATATTGTATTGAAAGAAATGCAATGAACCAAAGTGTGGAAAAAAACTGAAAATGCGGAGATTAAGTAAATTAAACGCTTTAAAATATCCATCCAACCCTTGTCTTTTTTGTCCACTTGTCTTGCCTATCTTGTAAACTATAAATTATTTTATGGATTTTTTACTTCCTCGATCAATTTTTCCTCAAAGCTCATTATTTTAAAATGACCGCGGCGTCCTACCACCTAAAAAAGACAAAAGTGAATGCCACAACCATATCATTCGATTAATTTTGTTGGTAGGACTGCAGCGACGACGGCAAAATTAGAAACTGATCAATCCCGGCGATAATGTCGTCGATCGCTCAACGTCGGTCGTCGCAATTTGATGAATTCGCATAAGATGCTGTGTTTTTAGAAGTTTGACAGCGATATATCGTCGTCGTTTGTCGTCTTTCGTCGGAATTGTGTTTACGCCTTAATTCCAAAGAGAGAATAGAGAAATTAAGAAAAAGGGAGCATTTTTTGTAAAAAACAAATTACCAAACTTTATATGATCAATTTTTGTACTAAGAAGATGCAGAATAAGAAAACAGTTAAAGGTGTATGAAAAAAGCACTAAGCTCTTTCGATCCTTACAATATGCCTTCATTTTTGTTTTTTTCTTCTTCGATGATCAGCCCTATCCTATATATAGATACCATGAGTGATATAGCTATCCATGGTCCAGCTAAGTATAATAAAATTTAAGTTCCTTACATACCACCTTGCTCAAAAACTTTCAGGAATAACCACAATGTGACGCTTCTTTACTCACCCGATTTGAGTTGTTTTTATTTCTTATGTTGCAACATATCTCATTGACATTCCCGTCAAATATCAACATCATAGCTTGACCCCGTGTTAGAGTTACGCCGTATTGACCACATCCATCTGCCTCTGTGCATGTTTTCAACGTGTTTGCATTAAAGGGGAATGATACCTCCAGGGAGATGTCTTAAATGATGCATTATGATACTCTCAAAATTTTTTATTAACAATGTTTATTTCTATCTAGTGGCGGAAAGATGTGGGGAGGGGGGCTAGAATTCGATCTAGTACATTTTGGAAAATCTACTACATAACCGAATTCTTTAGGTCTCAGGAGAAGTTTGAGTACCACCACCACTATATTCGGAGACTTAAGTAGTTATTTATAGCAATTCCTATACTCACTTTTTTAGTATTTGCATCTTTTTTATTCGAACTGAGGTACTAGATTTTTCGTACCTTAACTCTAACTCGGAAAACGGGTTTCACCGTTTGCCTCAGCTCATTACCAGCTACAATTCGTAAAAGAAAATTATCTCTGCATTCTTTTAGTGTAGGGGGTAGGAACCCCCGGCGCGCGGTTTCTATACCGCATGTTGCATATCGAATTAAAAGTCTCGCCTAGCGTTATCAGGTGGTGTATATTTTTCTCGATTCAGAAAACTTTCTCGAGATATTTTTGCCGCCGGAAATCCCCCTTTTAAATGCACTTGGGTCACATATACCCCAGCTACTACATTTCCCATATATATTTGCAGTTCTCTCTTCCATGGCCAATAGTACTCTGTTGTGAACATGTTTCTCATAGAATGAGACTTGCCGTGACTCAGCAATCGCGCGCAATCACGAGAAGTAGAAAAGTTCCTTTTTTTCATCCAAGAAAGTCGATCAAACTACATCCGATTAGTCCGAGAGCTAGCAACGTCACGAAAAAAAGAACTTTAGTTCGGCTGATTCTTTGCTATCACCCCTCTTTCACTATCTCAATAGACATGCGGACTATCTGGCTGGTGAGACGCGTTGCGTTTACTTGTGCGCATTCCGTTTTACAGGTAAAAAAATAAGTTTTCAAAATCATTTTAGTTCGATTTTTGTTTTTTTCATCTGTTTTCATAAGCATCGGACAATATAAATTCACTATTCCCAGACAATTATCTCGTTGCTGGCACCGTGCCAGACGTTTTTTTTTTTTTTCATTAAAAAAGAAATATTTTATTACGGCTGTAATTTTTATACGAGCTAGTTTAATTATAGAACCAGATGAAATTAATTTTCCAGGCGATAGTTCGGTTGATTATCAATAGCCAGATCGATTCGAGTGTGATTTGGAATGTGTCATCCCACACGAGAAGGTACTCTTGATGCAGTATGCAAGCCGGTTATCTAGGGAAAAAGTAAAAGAAGCAAAGAAATATCTCTCCCGAGTCGGCTACCGAGGTTTCAATATGACTAAATCAAATTCGTCCTCATAATTTCACTGTTCAACTGAAAAATTTTCAGTACAAGGAAGCATTAGTTAAATTTTTTATCAACCACTGGACTGATGATATGGCTTCTTATATTGGTGATAAAATAATTCACTTAAAATGCAACAAATGCTTCTTTTATCGGGTTGAAAATAATAGAGTCATTAAAGCAACGGAATAATCATTATCATGTGAAGAATATGAAGAAGCAGATTCGAGGATTATCTACCTTATTTGCCAAATTGATATCGACGCTTCCTTAAAATTTTGGATCAACATGGGCGTGGATAATCATGAATGCTACATCAATGTCAAGGAATTGTACAAAACTCTGGGTTCTTCCATCCATATTTAGAGGATTCTAGGCCATAACATGTTGTGATTACACTCAAGCTTTTTTTCACAAAGGAAATTGAAGCCTTTCAAATTACGAAGACCTTAGAAATATGAAAGAAGGGTTTCGGCAACGATACTCCATAGGATCTATATAGAATGACGCTCGCAGGCCGTCGACATCAAAAACCGACAAAAATATGACATTGATACGAAAACAAAAAAATTGTTGGCCGAAAACCGAAAATTAACCATCAGAGAATTCGCAGAGAAGTTCAACAGGTTTTGGTTACAGATTTAAGCTTGAGTGCTGCAAAGCTGGTGCCAAAAGACCTGAATTTAATGCAAAAGAAGGACCTCATTGACATCGTGAAAGACATGATTTTTGAGTCTGAATCCGACCTAACATTCACCAAACGCATCATTATTGCAACGAGACGTGAGTTTATCAAGCAAGTGAATGACGTACGTATACTGTATGAGCCAAGACCGAAAAGAATCACGTCGTTTTCAGTCGAAAAAGAAGGTAATTCTCATGGTTTTCATGGATTACAACGGTGTTGTACATCATGAATTCTTGGCCGAAGGTTAGACTGTCAACAAGTGTTATTTGGGCGTTACATGACGTTTACGTGAAGCAATTCTCCAAAAAAGAGAGGATTAATGGGCAAACAACTCATGGATTTTCACCGCGATAACGCACCGTTGCAGAATGCCTTCATTATCCGTGATATTTTGGTCAAGAACAGAAAGAATACCATCCAGCAGCCACCGATTTCACCTGACTTGGATCCCAGCGACTTCTTCCTTTCCGGTCAACTCAAGAAAAAACATGTTCGGAGGATTGGATCAAGCACTGGAATAAGTGCGATGGAAAGTACTATGAAGGCGACAAAATCAGTTTCGGTAAATAAACGTGTATTTTGGATTTTCTAAATAAATTTAAAAGCTACTTGTATACCTACTAAGTGAATCCTTTTATAGCTTTCTACTGAAGGATACTCTCTGGAGTTAATTTTATATGCTCTTCTAGTACTTGGGAGATTTTTGATTTTATCAGGGCAGATATAAATCGAATTAATCTTTGAAAAATTTGGACTTGCATTAATTTTGTTGAATTTAAGTTTTAATATGAAATCGTAAGTTTCTCAACTCTCCGCTTTTTAATGCGTGTAATAAATACTTTTAATAATAATTGCGATAATAACAATTGAAATCCGGATAGAAACGAATTTTTGGCGCTCTTGTTTTGAGGCTAAAGCGATTCATGTTTCCAGTACGGTGACTGCATTCCCTCCGCAAAAGTTAATTACATCAAATACGCGTTTCACCCGGAATTTATTTGTCCCATTTTATCCGTTTGGCTTTTAATATGTCGGCGGCTATGTGTGTGGCATTTTATTTTACGGGTAGGAGAGGAAGGGATCGGATGAGGTATGCATCATTTCTGGCCATTATTTCTGTGTGCGTTCCTTTCCGAGATGGCCAAACCTCCCCGAACAACACTCAACTGAGCAGAGAGTTAAGCTCAGGTGGAACCAGATAACGCAGAAATAGATACATTCGGCAATCTAGGATGCATTAAAATATGCATGCACACATACTCTTGCCTCCTATATATATGTACATCAATAACATTGTTCTTTACTGGTTTTATTGAAACGAAAGGAAATTCAGGTCGAATTTGTAAAATTTAATCCGAATTCAGTTGGGAGAAATTCGAGGTTTTGCGGTCGATTTGGGATATGCTTGAAATAATTCGTTTTCTCTGAGGAGTCAGATTATCTGCATTACATATATACTCGTATATATCTCAGACTTAAGTAATTTAATTAGTAACATAGAGCGAAATAAAAAATACTTGGTCACGTCAATTTAAAGTCCCCTGAACCAGCTGTAGGAAATTATTTACATAATACGAACTGGACGAACTTCTAAGAGAGTTTTTCTCAAAGAAAACTACCAGCGAGTTTGCACAAAATTGTGGTAGACTTAAATCTATGTAAATTCAGTTGTTTACATAACTCCAAATTCAGGTTTAAATATGAATCACCTTATTTCATTAAAATCCCACTCAGCTCTAAAAACTGAGCTAAAATTGAAGATTTACTACCATGGAAATGGGTGGTACAAAAATATACTCTTTAGAAGAATTGGAGATTCTAATATTACTAGGAAACAGTGTTAAGAAAAAAAGACTTTACAAAGAAATCAATTATTTGCAAAGTCAAAGAGTAATAAAAAACTTGATCCTTTGGACTGGAAATAATGTAAGAAAACCCAAACTAAATTTAACCGTAAATTTATGAGATCTAAAAGAGAATCTTCTGAAAATGGCTTACTAACTAAATACACTTTGACTTTTGGCAAGAATAGTAAGGTAGCTACACAAGAACTGAATTTTCTACAGTTTCTTGCACAAACACACGGTCCGGGCTCTGTACAGATTATTATCTTCCCAAGACTAGAGTACAACTGCCAAAAGCTTTAGGCTACAAACAAGAAAATTGGCCATAAGCTTATTTAAATAATTAAAACCAGAATTTTCCCTCTATGTATACACGCGCTCCTACAAAGTGAACTGGATGTGATCTGGCTAATCAAAATTAAAGTTAGTAAAGAATGCCTGAGGATACATATGTACCTAACAAGGAATTCATTTGGCAGTTAGTATTCTTGCTGTTGAGCAGCTCTTTTGTTATATCTACCAAGATTCAACCATAAGTGGGAATGATAAACAAACAAGTTGCAAATTTAATATGTGAAGTATAAATGTGATGAAGGTTTTGTTTTTTTAAGTAAAATATTTCGTGCCATATGTATGTGTGTGTTTGTGGTTTCTCGTTATAAAAATGAACTCTTCTCAATTAGATTATGACAAAATGCCAGTTACTACAGAAATATGCCCATGAGTTATCTGCTGAAATTAAATTGAGAAAAAAAAACAGGATTTTTAAAATACATTTTGAAAGCAATCCCAAGGCGCCGTTCAACCTGTTTCTTTTGAATGAGTACCTACTTCGCCGTATCAATCAACCTCTACTTGAATATCCTTTGTATTGATATTCCTCGTAACCCTATCTGGACTAGCCATTTTTTTAAAAAATGCAAAGAATTTCCTTGAACTGGTTCATAGTCCAGTCAACAGGGACTACATAAGTCCTTTGCCCTACAAAATGTGGGGTAGTTGTAATTTTTATATACATTCTTAGTTCCGGGCCCCTATAAAAAAAAATCCAAGTTTTCACCCTTGAAGGAGTCTGCGCGGTCTGTCATCTTGAACCAGCATAACTGCTGAGGAGAGAGAAGTACGGGGCTGTTCGAGCAGTCGTTGGAGGCCATGATATTCTGCATACAATGTGCTCTGTAAGATATACAGGGTATTTTGTGAAAGACTTGCATATTTTCTGAATCACGATGTAACTCCGAAATGGTTGAGATGCCGCCCCGTCTTGACTTACAATTTTTTTATTTGACTAGGTGAGCACTATCACCTCCTATGCTATGGACCACCATGGACTAAACATCCTGTATAAGGGGCTCTATACGTATAATTTTTTTTCAAGAATGCTCACGTTTCCGCCGCTGTACCTCGTTACATTTTGGACAGAGCTGGGCAATACTTAAGTAAAAAATGACTTACGTACTACTTAAAGAACATTTTCGTGACTTCAGACTTATTACTCATTACTTTGGAAACGCTACTATTTGAACATAAGTACTTGCTTCTATTTACTTGTACTTAAGACTTAGTTTTGTACTTAAGTACCAAGATTTTTATTTAAGTATTTCTGAGTCTATTACGTACCTACAAATATCTAACTCTTCGTAAAAAAACACATACACCAACTCTAGCGCAACTGCTTTTTTGTTGAGTTTTAAAGTACGCAAAGAACTGTCAAAGCATGTGCCGCACTCACGCGTCAAAGCAGAGCCTTAGACAAACTAATAACATACAAACAAGACTGGGCAAGTAGAAGAAAAACCAGTAACGTCTCGCTCGAACATGAAATCGACGATGCCTCGACCTGATGTAGAGAAGGCCTCAATTTTTGTTATCTGCTCACTTTGGTTTTTCGCCTTCGGCTACTGAATTGCTATATATTTTTTTATGGGACAGATGTCAGCAAGTTAAAGTGAATAATGTTCTTTCTAGCTTTCATGTATGGTATTCCACAAGATTCTATATTGGAACCTCTATTATTTAGTATTTTTCTCAATGTTCTTCCTGATATTGTTGAAGACGTGAAAATTTATTTGTATGCTGACGATGTGCATCGTTATCTGAGTAGACCAATTGGACTGATGGAGGATTACCTAGCACGCATTAACGATGACCTCAATAGGATATACCATTGGTCAATGAGAATTCAACTCTTGCTAAATCCGGGCAAGTCTCAATACATGGTTCTTCATAACAACGCGATTTCCAACATCAGAGACTTTCCTGGGGTTATGATAAGTGGTTCTTCTCTTTCTCTAGCGCAGTGCGTCAAGAATGTGGGAGTAGTAATCAACTCTATTATGAGCTGTTTTGACCATATGAAGGCCTTCGTCAGCTCTGTTTATCAGCTGATATCTTATCGAGAGATATGTGTACAAGACTAGTCAAAACACTTCTCCTTCCTCATTTTAATTTTGGTAGCCTTATCTTTCCCAAGCTCGATAACTCATGCTCTCACAGGCTAAACGTCACTTTCAATAACCACATTTTGTTTTGTTAGTTATTTAGTTATTAGTCGTTAGTTTTAGTTTTTATTCTTTAAGATACAGTAGTTTATTTACGATGTTGGTTTTTACTATAATGTCATCTCTCTTCTCTCTTTTGATTCATGCCTCCATTCTTATTTTGCCTTTTTATTAATGTACTTATATATAAGTTATAATAACTTGTGTACATTCAATCAATAAATTCTAATTTGAATTTGAATTAATATCAGAAAATTTCTCAGCAGGAAGTAGTTCAGCTTGTCATACACTTAGTCCAGTGGAAACCAACTACATAAATATGTATATGTGCAAACAAAACTCAACCAGCCTAGCCAAATAGCCAAGAAGTGAACTGTAAAATTTCTATTCTATCACTGTGGCATATTATCTAACTAATAATAATATAATAAAATAATTTGTGTAATAATAAGACATGCCTTTCTCAGCTACATATGATGAGACTTAGATTTTGCTGTTCTAATTTTGCTTTATGTTTACGAGTAATGGAAGGTCACCCATTTCACTACACTTCTATTGTAAAAATTTTGCTATTAAGGTGTTTAAGGCCAAATCTGTAAAATTTGCCGATTTGGTGGTGTTTCTAATGATGAAAGTTAGGTCAAAGCAGGATCGACCTAGTAGGCAAAAGAGATAAATGGATTAACTACATAAATCGACGTGAAAATAATCCATCGCAAGACAGCATCAGTTTGAACCCCACAAGGATTGTTTTGTACATCTAGACCCAGACTCGCTTCCAGCAGAATATAAACTAAATCCAACTAGTAATGTAGATTTAATAAAGTAATTCAAGAAACTCATATGAAATTTCAATTTTAAACCCTCCTTACCGACACTTCCCAAGAAGGAATAATCAAATCAAAACTAACTAACTCAATTACCCTGTTAGAAATGCTTAATCGATTTACTCAGCTCAGTTATTTAACTAGTAATAAATTTATTTGAAAATTACAGAAGTAATAATATTCATCTGGCAGCACTGTTTATTGCCCTTGTTGTTGCTGGGTAAAAACGAGCAACTAAATTTGATTCACAAAATCATTTTGATCATTACCTTTTCCATGTAATCATGTTGATATCAAGTTTCGGTGAAATAACAAAAGTATCGCATTCCCCTTAACACGATTATATTCTCCACCATTGTGTTCAACTCTGTTCCCTACACAACATCATAATTATGTGCAAAAATGGAGCATTTTTGTTCATACATATATTATTTAGTACGCACAGCTAAAGTCTGGAATATCTGCCATTACTTGCTAAACAATTCCTTCAATGTAGCTATCACGTAACTCTATGGCACCTGAAATCTCTACCCCCCATTTTGCAGAACAATTTAATGTTGTTGTATGGATGTATGTAGGATGACTGTATGCTATACACGAAGTGAATATAATATTGGATTCTCTTGTTGTTTAACAAGAATTCTAAGAGCAGGAGTACACCAATAATGCCCAACGAAGTAATCTGAACTTTACACTTTTACAGACATCGAACGCTCTTTATATAAGCAACTGGGTATGGTAGCAGCAAACAACAGCCTTGAACCCAACCCAGTCCAACCCCAGATGATTTCAGTTACCTGCTGAAAATATCTACCTATGGGAAAAAGCTCTGATTCGAATGAATTCATAAACTTCATGGACTACTAAGAGGCTTACCACAGAAGGCGTTGATAATTTTGTTTTCGTGAATATTGTGAAAGGGCAGCTCTAAATAGACATCTTAAGAGATATTAAGTATGCCTTACCCACCAAAAGACCTGTGAAAATTGTATTCAGAGGAGTATACTTTTCTCAATAAACTGCGAGACTAGCTCAAAGGGGCTTATTGTTGTGATTGTGATGTCAAATTTTGTAATAAACACGAATAAAAACAGTTTTCTTACTGGGGAAGTAAAATAGAAAATTAGGGAAAAATACATTTTTTCATGGATAGAAAAAAAACAATCAAAATGAAATATTCTTCTCACAAAAGTTATTAAATTTTTTCAACGAAATTACATTTCATCAATCGTTCCATTTCGCTCGCTAGTGGGTCTCACAGACCCAGGCATTTTTTAAAACCTAAAGCCTAGTATCGAGTTCGAGTAAAATGTGACATTTCCATACAAATTTTAGCGCTGATAAAATCGCAAGCAAAAATTTTACTAATGCTTTTACTAGTGCAGTACGGAGTTCACTGGTAAAAAGTGAATATTTCGCTATTTTAAGGTAGATGGCACTTCGCATGTCTCCACTTATTTTACTGAACATTTTAATGCGCGTAGCACTAAAATGCTGGTAAAATTATGCATTTCCTATTTCTATGACAATTTTCAGGTTGTTTTTTGAACTCATTGAAGAATTTAATTTTAATTGAAAACTTTCAGACTTTTTTCTAAATTTATTGAAGGATTTAAGTTCTTTTAACAATTTTCAGATTAATTAAGTCAATTTTTAATTGTAAGTTGTAGACCGCGTTAAATTTTACTTTGCCCGAACTCGATACTAGGCTTAACCGTTCAGTTCTCATATAAATACGTTGAAAATCTCATGATGAATATCCTACAAATAATTTCTTGAGACAGGAAGCTGAACAATATTCCTTCGATGCTTAATCTACGTAAAAATACGAAAAAAGGAACACACAAAGTATCATTCAAATCTAATATATGCATATATAAAAAGAATACTTATCTAATCAAATTATCAAGTCCTCCAGCATATCAGCTATTATTTAAAATTGCCATGCGGGATGCTTACTCACTGAGTAAAAATCTGCTGCTCCTCCTCTACCATTTATCTAAAAAAAATATATAAATAAAAATTATTAATAAAATAACACAACTCGATAAAATGTACCACAGTATACTTACCTCCGTATATTTACAAGTATGAGATGACAACAAGTGACATTACGCCAACCAGCTGTTTTCGCCTCAACAAATACATTGAATAAATAACTAATGAGGAAGCGGGGTGCGAATACAGTGTACGTGTTTAAGCATTTCAATGACAGTGCGACCTATGGTCGGGTAGGAGCAATGACAAGAGGGCCTAGTGGCTATTTTGTGTCAGTTAAACATTTTGACATTTCATAATTTTGAAAATAAGTTCTCGGATTTGAATTCGCGATATTGTGAAAAATAAATAATTAAACGTGATTTTTACGTAATAGTAGTGCGAAATAAATGCGAAATAATCTTTTCTGAACGATATTTTATGTAATAGAGACTCCGGAGTCTTAAATTATCATAATGAAGTGCGCAGGAACGAACGGAGTTATTGTCGTGAGAAAGCATTCTTCAAGTAACTTTAATAGCTTTGCTAATTAATTATAGTTTTTCTAGCAAAATAAAAGTGAAATACTTATAAAAATAAACAGCCCTGGCAAAAAAATTTGTTTGTTTACAATTGAATTGTCATTGGTGCTAAAATTATTCCAGTCATACAAAGGCAACACCAAGAAATATTATCTGAAAATAAGGGGGAGCTAAAAATTTGTTTATTTTACATAGGAATTTGGATTATAAAAAAATGCTCCCCTTCAGAATGTCAGGATTTCATTACTGCCATGATGAAACGAATACAAACAGAGCACACTAATACATTTCGTCGTGTAGCTTACGTTTTCACCCGATATTCCGTTTCCTTAATAGTTATTTATTCAATGCTCAAATATAATTCAAGCAAACATCGCTAGAGCAACACCAAGAGGCGAAACAGACATAACTGATTACAGCCGAAGAAATTCAGTAGATGGCAACATTCTTTTGGCAGAGTTGATCTGTATCAGAGCTGATCTGAATTTAAAGAATCGTGTTTCCTACCTTTTTACAGAAAATAAATCTGATCAGGTATAACCTGAATATCCTATCCTTTCATACAGAAGATAGTTCTGGTCTGAGTATCCCAGTCTTTCTACACAAGCATTTTTCTACCTTTGTGCTGTCACGCACTAGCACCGAGTATTTTGCTACCCTTGTGCTGTCACGCACTTGTACCGAGCATTTTGCTACCCTTGTGCTGTCACACACTGGCAATGGGCATTTTTTTACTCTTGTGTTTTTCTGTAGTATCCCTGTCATTGGTACCAATTGAACTCAATTTTGTTGACAGATGCTTATTCTTCTTTTTCTTATTTCAGAACAAAGAATACAAGGGTGGCGGACTGAGTGGCCAACTTTAATTTTTTTTTTAACTTTTATTGGATTTTAATTTGTTTGAAAGGAAATTGTTGGATTTTATAATAGTTTGTAGGTTAATTTTATGTTGAATTACTAATTGAATTTTGTGATATTAGGTTAAGCAAATTGAATTGAAATTATTAATAAAATTTTATATTTTTGAACTATTACAAAAAAAAACTGAGCTGTCCTTTATACCGGCTCTCCTCCCTCACGATCAAGACTAGATCTCACACTAACGTTCATCTGAGTTAATCTTGCATTGTTCGTCTAAGTGAAAGTACCTAGGCCAAAATACATGGAAGTGAAAAAGTGTAATTGAGGGGTCTCAGATACCCATGTACGGTACTTGTGAATTTTTGTCTTAAAATTTTGTGTATTTCATTTTCTTGTGATCACAACATTTTCTTCAAATGATAACATCACTAATTCTGACGGAATTCCTTTTTTTAAATTTGAATTAAGTAGGTACTGTTACCGGACTGTAACTTTTAATTTCCCTTCAGTTGGCTATAGTGCTACCTTATTTTGCAGAATCACCTTTTAATGTTATGAAATCGTTGATTTCAATAATTTTAATATTGCCAATCTACACTTTAAAAAAAAATAGGAAAATTCCCTAAATTTTAGACAGAAACGGAAATGCAGTTTAATTTCCTCAAATCAATAGAACATTCAATGAGCTTAGGTATTTGGCAGCACAAAACCTATATAGTGCGTAAAATTCTAGAAATGTTAAGGTTTCTCGTATATAGGGAAGAGAATACTCAATAAATTTGGTATTATTCTACATTTTTTATGGAACACTTACAAATATATTTTCCTTAATATTATTCACAAATTGTTTTTGAAAGCAAGTCATATATTACTTTTCACCATTTTGTTTGAGCGTGCCCAGCGCCCTAACACTAAAATCTGAACCACACCCAAGCAAGCCTGCATTCTCACTTACTCAACTCACTCATTTACGCAACGACACTTTCTTTATTCTAGAAAGTAAGTGAGGGAGATTTCTTTAGGAAAGTGAGTGAGATTCCAGCAGGAAATAGATGCACACCGCATCGAAGCAGTATTGCACTTTTGGCAAGCATCATCGACCCATTTCTGCACCGAAACTTCGATGAATTTTACACAAGATGTCCTAAGAAGGAGTGTGTGATGCCTTTCTGTAGAAGAAAATTCGAAGAAAGCATCGGTGAAATGTCATCGACGAAAAGTTGAAAGAATAATAATCGATGATAACGCCAAAAAATAATCATTGTTGAAAAGGTCAATGAATAATGTTCGAGGAAAACCTCAATGAATAATAACCGATGAAAATATTGACGATCAATCAATTTTCGTAGATCCAGGGGTGGCACTTGTAACTTGAAACGGGTAAAGTCGAAACGACTATAGCCAAATTTAAAATATATCTAATAAGATATTTTTTTTATGTAATCCACCTATTAGAAGTCGTTTCGACTTTATTCGATTCAAGTTATATAGTAGCGCCACAACAGAAAGAAATGAATTTTGGATAGAAAAGGATTTTGAATCGGTTATTGTTATACCAGGAAAATAGTATTTGAAAATTTGGAAAATAAAAAAAAAAATCTCTTTCAAACAATCAAACAATTAAACGTATATTTCATATAATCTGAAGATAACTTACAAAAAAAAAACTTAAGGAGATAATGCAACAAATTTCTTTAATAGGATCATTATTGCTCAAGCCAACTTAAACCAAACACCTGAAATATTGACCAATATCGACTTTTACACCGATGAGTTATCAAAGAAATATCAACTACAAAAGAGTAGAAAAAAATCGTGTACATACCGGGGTACCTGTGCCAACATGATTTGAACTTTAAAATCGGGTTTCGCTCCTTTTCTGCAGGAAATGTACACATATTTTTCAGTGATACTGACTTCCTCGATGAATTCATGTATACCTCAAACAAAAACTCTCAGCTGAGTAATCATTTTATATGCCGCTGTACCACAGCATGCCGTGGGCTGATAATATCGAATGTAGCTGCCTACAGATTCCGACTCCGGCTTCACATACACACATGTAATTATTACTCAGCTGAGAGTTATTAAGCGTAAAATGGTAAGGTTAGTTTCGAATCAAAACAATTTTATTTTGCTTTGATTTCTGACATTTCATTGTGACAAGTCCTTTAAATTATCATGGGCAACGCCAAGAAATATTATCTGAAAATAAGGGGGCGCTAAAAATTTGTTTATTTTACATAGCAATTTGGATTATGAAAAATGTCCCCCTTCAAAATTTCATGGTTTCACTACTGCCATGACAAAGCGAATAAAAACACAATACACTAAGACATTTCGCCCAGTGGTTTTGGTTTTCACCCGATATGCCGTTTTCTTGGGGTTGTCATCAATCGCTTTTTAACTGACAAGCATTGTGTGTTTTTTTTTTCTTCTTTAAAATACACAAGATTACTTTTTTAAACGGGAAAAATTATATTATATTAGCCCCTAACCACCTGTAAGTCGTGATATTTCTTCAAAGTTAGTATGAAAAAAAAAATTAAAAGTACATCCACAAAAAGGTTGTTATTTAGTGCTATTGTAGGCACTCTGTAAAAACGTTGCCAGTGTATCTTATCTGTTTTTCCAATATAGATCTTAGATTTTGTAGATTCTGTAAATTCTGTAGATTCTCAGACGTATTGAAGAATTAAAACTTAAAAGAAAGAATTAAACAAGAAGTCCTTCCATAGTACGAATACAAAAAAAAAATTTAATAATTCTACTATGCAGAGAAACAAGTCAAAATTATAAATATTTTCTTTTTCTTTCTACTGGACAGAACTTGACAGATATAAAGAATTCGTAGAAGTCACTCAAGATTTCTATCAGCTCCTGAAATACGTGAAATTATTTGCGACAAAAATTTAAGGCAAATTGCGGCAAACAAAAAAAAAAAACGGATTCTAACAATGTGTACGAAATTTTTGCTTTTGAAGGACTCCCTAAGATATCTTTCTTGTCACTTTAACTAGTCCATCTAGTAACTGGATACTCTTTTCTACCCACAGACAGAGTGTTTTTGAACAATTTTTTTAAAAGGGGTAAAAATGAAAAGCATTCCGTACTCATAAATCCTTAAGAATTCACAGAAATTAATTAGAAATGTGCCACTGATCTTAAGGTTAGGAAGGATATTGTTGATTGATTGTTGTAAATGGATTGAAAAGCACAAATGCCAGGAATTTATTAAAGCACCATCATCAAACTGGAATTTCCAAATTTTAAATTAATTTTAAAATTTCTGATTCGAGGAGAACTCGTTTCATAACAAAAACAGCGTTATCTAAAAACTCTAAAGATTCCTCATCAATTGAATATTGGTGATCCTGAAATATGAGAAGAGTGAAATGATGTTGGAAAACTATTAACTATGGACCAAATTGAGAGGCAGGTGGTTCTGATGGCGCTCCTGCTAAATTTATAAAAATTCTTTTATCTTGGATACTCCACCCTGATATCAATATTATCAATATTTCCATCACTACTTCTCAGTTTTCTTCTGGTTGGAAAATCGCAACGGTTGTGCTGGTGGCTAAAACCAATAAAGTCTTTCGGATTAAGCTTTCTAGCCAAACTGATGGAAAAGTTACTGACCTGGCAAATCGTTCAATATCTTGAAACTAATAAATTTCTAAATCCATGCCAATGAGGTTTTCGCAAATCGCATAGTTGCGAAACAGCTCTTTTAAGAGTTACAACCACTATATGAAGCTCGCTAGATAAGGTTGAAGTATGTGTCCTGGTTCTACTTGATTTTTCTAAGGCGTTCAATTCAGTAAGCTACTCTAAATTACCTGCTAAGTTGTACACTAATTTTCGGTTTCATTGGACTGAAGTTTCCCTCATTGGTAAGTTTTGTCTGGTTTCAGCGGGTAAGAGTAGGGGACAATTTTTCTGGTACTTTGCCTTTTACTTGCGGTTTGCCTCAGAGCTCTATTTTGGGCCCTTTTCTGTTCAGTATGTATATTAATCACCTTCCTGGGGTTATATGGGACTGCAAAATTCAGATACATGCTGATAATGTGCAATTATTTATTGGTCGTCCCATTGGCCTAGTAGAGGTGCTCAGTCCTCACACAAATATGTCGACATCCCATGATGAATTTTCTGCTGTCAGTTTTTATGCAGCAAATATAATACTAATCCCTCGATGTACTTCCAGCTTCACGCTCAATCTACCTAAAATATACAAAAAAGGAACACAAAGTATCTAGATTCAAATAACTAAATTACATAATACTTATCTAAAACTTCCTGTTGATCCAATCAACGATTTGCTGCTGGCAGTGTAGTTCAAAAGTTCACCCACGGCATTAAAATATGTTGTGATAAAACACAAAAAACTCCACAAATTCTATTAACAGCCGAATGTTGCAGCTGTGAGTTGTCGGCTTTTATAAATATAGTCTCTAAAATAAAAATAAAAGGGAGACTAATAAACAACAAATAAATAAAAAATATCAACAAAATTCTCACCAAATTACAGGCACCTCCGTATATTTTTCTTGTAATGTCATCAAATGACATTATGACAGCCAGCTGTTTTCGCCTCGAATAAAATTCAAGTAAACGTCGCTAGGGCAACACCACGAGGCGAAACAGACATAACTGGTTACAGCGGCTATAAAAAGCCGATGAATTTCAGTAGATGGCACCATTCTTATGGCAGAGTTGATCTGTATCAGAGCTAATCTGAGTAAAAAGAATTGTGCTTCTTACCTTATTACAGAAGATAATTCTGTTCAGGGATAACCTGAGTGCTTGAACTCTCTAGAATCTTTTTACTTCCGTGTGCTTAGACGTAGCACCCCTTTGAATTTATTTTAGAAAATTTTAGTTTATTCATAGAAGACTAACATTTTGCATCTTCTTCCTTTTCAAAATAAATAATTTACGGGTGGCGGACTGCGTGGCCAAGTCTATTTGTTTTTGAATTGTTGGATTTATTTTTTTAAATTGAATTTTGTTATTGGATTTTATATTAGTTTGTAGGGTCGTTTTAGATTGAATTTATATTGAATTTTTATGAATTTTGTGATATTAGATTAAGCAAATGAACTTATACTTGAAGTATTAAATAAAATTTTATATTTGAAATAAAAAAAACTGAGTTATCCTCTGAACCGGCTCTCCTCCCTCACGAACGAGACTAGATCTCACAAGAGGATTGTATCGAACACTTAAAAACTGACTTGAGGAATGTCTCGATTTGGGCGATTAATACAGATTTACAACTGAGCCCCCAAAAAGCCCAATGCATTCCATTTTATCGACGGCCGATCGAAGTCTCTGATTTATCGCCTGTGTTTTTGAATAATTAAGTTCTAGCGTTCGAAACCTGGACATACGCTTCTTGAATCCTTTCACAAAATTATACACTCCAAAAAGCCTTGGTATCTTTTTAACCAACTTGAATGTCTAAACTCTGTCAGACATTTTAATTTATTAATACCTAGGTTTCAACATTCCATAATGGAGGACTCTTACTTTGTTCGACGAATTCCTGCCTGAATAATTTACCAGCTGATGTTCCGCTTGTGGGCTCGACTGATAGGTTTCGGAGGTTGATGGCACAGAGTGACATTGGTACGGTTTAAAAATACTTCTGTTTTGTAGTAGGTGGTCCTGGTAATGATCTAAATAGTTATATAGTTTCTGGAGTTTTAGTTTATAATTTCAATGTTATTTAATTTCACATATTCATATTATATTTTACATTATGTGTTTAGATTAAGTCTTTATTGAGTAAACTAGCTTGTCTGTCGTTCTTTTTACTAAAAAGATATGTTACGATCCTGATAATGACCAAGATGGATGCAAAATCTTAAGGGACGAATCTTAAACACTTCAGAATTAAGGTTATACATAAAAAAATAGATGTAAGTAAAACAGACTAAATTTGAAGCTATAGTAGGTATTCTTTGGAGTTTAGAGAAAAACTATTAAGACTGGACTTTCATATTCTTATGACACAGTATAGACAGACCGAAATTTTTATGCAATTTATTTGTCACATTTCTGTAAATCTAAGTAAAGTGTAGCATCTTTAAGGATGCTTTGCATATTTTTAGTATTTTCCTTATATTCCTGAGAATGCATTTCGCCTTATTAACATGTCAAATATGAATACATTTCCTCTATCTCCCTGTACAAAATGTTTCTGATCTAATCCTAAAAAGAATCCTTCACATGCTATGGAAGAGTTTCAACAAGTTAAAACCTGTTATTCAAATTAAAACCTACCTACCTACCTACCTACCTACCTATACGTTAAGAATTCTTTACGCGTATTACATGTCAAAAGTTTCACGAGTCTTTAACAACATTTCCTCAGCCTTTATTCAAAAATCTTTCAGAGGCGTGTCGTCCTTTACCTAAATAAGTTTCACTCCAAGAACATCAAAAATTCCAGTTTATCTCATCCCGTTTTTACAAAGGTACCAACATGAAAGTTGAATAAGCCATTATTAAAGCAGGCAACATTCAGGTTTCATTACTGTGTAGGCGAAATCTTCTTAGAGCAGCTTCAGCCATTAATGTCAGAAAAATGTAAGACAAAACTCTAAACAAATCTCTCTCGATGTCCTACACGACACATATCTATCTTCGTCCGACGAAGCTTACCTGACATTTCCAGGGAACAAGTTCCTTGTATACATCCCGCTAGGAATGTGAATGGCAAATATATGTATATGTCCCACCACCACCAGAAATGTTTCTCTTGTAACGACCAGCGAAGGTTGTATACTGGGCATTACCTAGATGGAATTACAGGAAGACATGGTAGGTATTTTATGTAAGTATACACCGACCATAGGCCTGTCAACAGGAGACGAAGATGAAAACTTTTCTCGAAACGAAAGATAATGTTAAAAACATGACGACTGACTCGTACTAGAATGTTTACCAAATGGCCAAGGACTTTTAATTTATTCATGTCCTTATCTTGGACAGAGCGCCTGGTTTTCCCTTCGTGTTTTAGTCATTTGCCATTCGAATGAAATCACTTCTTTGCGCCTCTCCCCCTAGTTTGGTTGTTGTCTTACTTACTGGTTGGAAGCATTTCATGGATGTTTGACTTTCATTCTCTTGTCTCTTGTTGCAAAAGCCTCTGTATGAAAGGCCCATTCATTTGCGGACGGATTCTTGTAGATTCATTACGAGAGCTGTAAGGCATGTGCCACCTTCCCTGCCTATCCGTGTTACGATCGCTCCTAAAGACATTACGGTCCGCAAGTTTTTAAAGCTGAATACAGCGTTCATTTCCATTTCGTGCGTCTTATTAAAATTTCAAAAGTTTTTGGCTTTTGCTCCCCGAACGGCATGACCTCTCATGATGAGAAGATATTTTCGCCCACATAAGTTTCGCTGTCACCATACTCTTCATCCTTCCAATTCAAAAGCATATATGTGTATGAGTGTATTTATATCGGGGATGTCCTTCGCCTATAAAATATGTATATACTATCCTCAGTTAACGGGAAAAGTAGGCTCTGTGATGAGGCTAATTATTTTCATTAAAAGTATGATTTTTCATAGAGCAGATGTTTAGTAAGCGCGATGCTGCGAGCGACGGGATTTTAATGATACCCGACAGTATTACGGGTAATTAGCCATGCTCTTTACAGAGGGTGGTAATGGAACGAACTGAAATATATATGTACGTTGTAAGGGCTGTATGTATGCATGTCGACTTCAAATACATTATTCATTCATCTATCATCATAGCCTGTTGCCGGAAGGAATAGTGCTCCCTACTGGTAAAAATTGTGACAAGCGCCCTCCCCGCTATCAATGTCAGAGCAACCTAGAGTAGTCAGAATCACCCTGGAGAACAAATTGCTTACTTCCGATCTATGTCAGGGGATGACAACGTCATAACAACGGCCTATTAATGTGACGCTTTCAGACATTCTACACCGAAACATCAATCGAAATCTTGGTTCTACCTGAGGTGTTTTTTTCTTTTTTCTATTTTTTTATAGCATCATATCTCATGACGAGTAGGTGGTACGTAATTGGACCGTGGAATTCCTAAAGCTAAATGCAATAGAAATTGGCTCCAATTCTTATGAAAAAGTCAGAGGGAGTGGAGTGCCTGTTGTTTTAGTGAAAAATTCCCATTATTTCTAGATTAACAGATCTTGTAAAATAATACGAAAAATACTTAGGAGCACTCTGGGGAGAATAATACAAAAGTGTATCTAAGATACATGAAATTCTACTCGTGCAATTTATCCAACTTAAGGGGATTGGACAAGAAAAAATAAGATCTTTTTTATACCCTAGAGTGCTTTGTCCAAGGATTTTTTACAGAAATTATAGAAAGATTAAAAATTAGCGAAATTAATCTGCAAGTGGTTGCCAAAGAAAAATTCCGTCGTTTCGATGCTAGGGGACTTTTAAAATGTTTAGTACTTTTTCCACTTTACACTTTTTTTGAGCTTTCCGATGAATGACCAATCAGCCTTCCTTTTAGCTTCCGTCGGAAGTTATAGGATATCAAAGTCAAAAAGTTGGAAGAATAATTCCTAATTTTTTTAAATTTTAACGATTTTCCCGCCAAAATGAATAATACCCAAACCGCGTTTTTACAAGATCTACAAACCATGGAATGTTACTTTTAATTTGACTATGCACATGTACCTACCTAAATGTAACCGTTTTTAAGATATTCCCGTTTCTATCATGCATAATTTCATTCATTGCATAATAAATAGTTGGCGCGACTACCATCGTCAGTGGCAAAATTAATGATTTTTTTTCCCAATTTTTTGACTTTGACGACCTACAACTTCCGACGGAAGCTAACAGGAAGGCTGATTGGGCATTCATTGGAAAGCTTAGATGGTCTGAAATGAATCTCACCTTGCTAGGATGTATATCAAGAAAGTAACAAGGTGTAAAATTGAAAAAGTACTTAAACTCCCCTCCCCTCTACCGCTAAAACAATGCATCTTACACCCCCCCCCCCCCCAACGCTAAATGAAATCTAAAGGGTATACTAAGTTTGTCATTCCGTTTGTAACACCTCGAAATAATTATGGTAGAGCAACATGGATTGGACACTCACGCATAATATTAAAAGTCTGTCCGTGCGTCTGTCTCTCCATCCGTGCTCACGCGAGAACGCGTACACTGAGAAAGCTGATATTTTGTACACAGACTTTAGAACAAAAAGTAAAATGAAGTTCGAAAATGAAGCACATCGGACAACTCCTTCGTGAAATTTCTTTTCCTCTATATATTTGGATACTGCCTGAGATAGCGAAAACTTGCAGAGCTGAAATTTAGGACATGGTGTTTTTATAGTAATGGACTAAATCGGGCAACCCCTTCTTGCTGTTTACATATAAAAATTTAGGTTTTTTACGTATACTTTGAAAACCATCATTTCAAGACATTTTTATTGTACTAAAAAGTTCTTCAGAATACGAAATTGTTATAATAATTTTTTCAGTCCCACGAACCGTTCTAGAAATATATGCGAAAAACCACTTCAAAAATCAAAACTTGCATAGACAGGTGACCATACGAAATTTCATACGGCCATTCATCTGGGGTATCACAAGAATTGGCCTTACATCAATTCTAGCTTTTCTACTTGTTATTTTTTTGTCTTTATCTTGGACACAGCGAAGTTAACTGACCCAAATTCTTTACTTCCATTCAAGTTGCAAGCTTTCATGTTTATGAATTTCTCATCGCACTGACCAAGTCTTATCAAATTTCAATTACTTTTTCTTTCGGCAATCAATTAGTCAATGACGTAATCGATTAATGTTTATTTCCACTATGCTAAACAATTTTATTATATTATAAATTAAGTGATTTCTCGTTAATAAAAAAAGAATTAGAAAATTATATTTTTTAGCCTTTTAAAAAAGGGGGGGGGGTCTATATCATCCATTTAGGAGTTACAGGGTGATTAGAAAAATGTGCTAGGCTTTCACAGAACACCCTGTAACTTAAAAAGTACAGGAGGTACGGTCACCATCAAGATCTTATGGTATGCAGAGCTTTATGGCCTTTCCAAAATATAAGCTCTGAATAGTGACCGCATACACTGTAAAAAATGTGCAGAATTCTTCCCACAAACCTTAGGTATTTTCCCTAAAATGTAGTGAATATTCCCTACATTTTAGGAAAAAATTCCTAAAGTTAGTGGCAACAATTGTGCACATTTTTTACAATGTATCATGTACTTTTATACAGTCTATTTTGTGAAAACTTAGTATATTTCATCATTTTTTTTAAAATCTTTAAAAGATTTAAAAAAAACGATGATTACCAAAGTGTTCTACCAAGTGCATAAAAAACATCAGTTTTATCAATAACTAGTATATTTCCCGGAAACGGTAGATATTGACCCCCTGCCATACAATTTTTTGTTTGTCTAGGTGAGTACTATCACCTCCTGTTCTATAGACCACCTAGGTGGAAACACCAAGTATAGGGGCGAGAGCTGTACATCGGACCGCAAACCTATTCTCTTCTAAGTATTAAAGCTTGCTTAACATGCCGCTCTTACTCAGTTTATGATAAACTCTAAAACAGTGAAATTACAGCTACAATACTTTTGCATCAATTATACTCTTACATAGATTCTTGCAAAATCACAATTTTAAATTTTCCTACGTTGTATATTGGAAATGTTTATGACTTATGAGGTATAATTTTGCAACCTATAAATACATAAGTACTACTCATTTTTTCTAGATTTGAAATAACTAAGTAAAACACGCTCAAAATGTAATTTAATTAATAAAGAATATGTTATGGTCGCCTTAAATTAAGCCCTCATACACGGTGTTTCTACTCGTTCTGCGTCTAAGGAAAATAAAATTTCGACGTCAACATTGCACTTAGACTTTTAGCAACCTCAGAATGCATCCGAACACTTTGCTGTGCAGCTCCCCAGGCTTAAAATGAAGTAGCTACCTCATCTTATATCTGGTGTATTCATCAGGTTCAGCAGGTCTCCCAGTTGATCCAGAACAGAATCCAGTACCTTAATGTGTAGCTGGCTGTCAGTGTATATGGAGATGTATCGTCAGGACACTCAGCACATACATACATAGATACCAATGTTGCCACCTGATAATTCGTTACCAGCTCTGCTTGAATGGCAATGCATTTGTCAGGCAATTTATAAGACTCGTGCAACTGGCAGCCTCCGTAGTACACACCAGCCCCTTGGTCTACACTCGTCGCGAATCTATCCGTAAAAATAGAGATATCGGATGGTGCAGCTATCTTCTTCCTATCTCAATCACTCCTGGCGGACATCATTGCATTGACACACAGTTGGGAAAAGTACTTTATAGTATGCTTCTTCCTTGCAATCACTGCACTCTATATTGCAAAGCCAAAAATCCCTATCCATTCACAGACCCTCCGTGATAAGATTGACACCACAAGATATCTAGCGGTATTAAATCAATCATGACCTCCAGTGTTGCCGTAGGTGTGGTGCATAAATACCCAATTATTCCTAGACAAGCGGCCCTCTAAGTTTTTGATAGCACATTCCTCGTCAGTACCGTTAATCAGACCGAAGAGCCGTAGTAGAAGATTGGCTGAACTATGGCTATGTACATCTATTGTACCACCGTTGGCTTTAATCCCCAGTTGCCAACAAATATTCTCTTGCACTTATAAAAGGCCACACGTTCTTCTCAATTAGTCTGCCAGCTCAGCTTGAATTCGCGTATGATTCCAAGATAGCTTGGTTTTCAACTCAATTTCAATTAGTTCCCTTGAGGGGGTAAGTAACTCTCTACCCAACATAGGAAGATTGAAGCTTTGCTTCTGCCTTTTTCTTATAAAAATCACATCCATGTTTTCGAGGGGCTTACACACAATCCACTGTTATAGGCCCAGAAGAGAGAAAGTTTTTGGTTGTCAGGATCGCCGAGCATATACTAACAAGAGATATCTCTTGAATAGCTGCTCAACAGAAATAGATTACCCATTAAAGTAGGTGTCATTTGAAAAAAAGTTAAAGAAAAAATGAATGTAAAAACAAAATTGTATGTAGCATTTAAGGAAATTGAACATGTGTGTGACAAAGAGAAATATAGGTATTTGTTTTCTTTTGTAAGGGGAAATTTTTAATTTTTCAATAACCAAGTACGTTATTTTTTACACACTTGCGAATAAAGGTGTATTGAGTAGCTGTTCAAGAGGTTTCTCTTGTTAGTATACGCTCCCCGGTCAGGATGCATATGTCATTCACATAAGCAACCGCTTAAAGGCCCCCCTCTCTTTCTCTCTCTCTCTCTCTCTCTCACTCTCTGTCTCTCTCTCTCTCACTCTCTCTCTCTCTATCTCTCTCTCTCTCTCTCTCTCTCTGTCTAACTTAAGGACTATTTCATCCATTACAAGTAGCCACAGGAGTGACGAAGAAATACACGAGAATATTAATAAATATTAATATTCGAATGAAAATAGAATGAAGATACCAGACAATTGGGAAATTGTCAAAAGACGAAGCCTCTCATACTATTAGTTTTATTAACTGTCATATCGATAACGTTTCTATGAAGTCATACGGAAAATGCGATAAATCTGATCCAGTATTTGTCATCTTCCACATTTTCCTCTATATTACCAGCCTTAAGATCCCTCGAACAGTGTTCTATGAAAAACACACAGTTAACTTCGTTTCTAGAGGCTATGCAGACATGCTGTTTGCTCTTTCTATCGTATCAGAAATAGTTTAAAACTTAGATTCCCTCAGATCCAATATCTTACCAAAAGCTTTTGAATGAGGGCCATGTCTATGGTTTGCATTACTAGCTTCATTAGTCGAATACACCATTAATTGCCACTAATTTCCATGAAAGGTACCATAGAAATATTGATTAAGAGTTTCATCTCCCGACCCCTCTGAAGCCGAGGAGTCTCATCGTTAACATATAATTGGATTAACTGTCTCCATAAAGAAGCTGCATTGCACTATTTGGAAACTTTACCCTGTGTTGTTTAGGGGAATCTTTCCCTTACAGTCTTATTCCTCTTATTTATACCTGGTAAAGTCATACAATCTACAAAGGTATACCTTAGTACTATGTACACACACACAAAGATACAAATCTGTAATTGTCACCCAATTATGGCTAGCATTCGATATTATTCTTACAAACTAAGTACTGAAGTGCACTACTTCAAAAGACTTGACGCTAAAAGGGCCACAACTGCAACAGTGCAAAATTTTTAATTGCAGACCTTAGTCAGCTATATCCTCAATTAGTAGCCAGCCAGTATCAGAGCCAAGACAGCTAAGGGCAAAGTAAGTAAGGGGTGCATAGAAGAAAATCAATGAAATCTCTCATCGATATGGATAAAGAGTAAATCACTACCACCCACCCGCCTATCTTCCATCCACCGTTACTATTCGAACAGAGGTGCAGGCAGAGGGTTGCACTTCCTATCGCTTGTATTTGGCTTTAATTTCGATCTCCGCCACTAAAGTGCACTCAATTCGACTTCAATTTCATGTTCTTGATGAACTTCTAAAATGCAATTGGGGCTCCGACAATTGTTTGTCCATCTATCATTCGGTTGGACTGTGGGAAAGTAGGTTTCCGATTGCAAAGAAAACGCAGCTATTAATCCAGCTCAATGGGAATTTCATTTTTTATTCATTGCTGCAGTGAAAGAAATTAAGTGCACGGACTTTGGAGGTCCGAGTTTTCGATCTGTATATGTACATTTATAGGGGTTAAACTGAATTTGGATGTATGTCTGTACATACATATGTGTACCGATGTAATTTATATATAAAAAAGAAGAAAAAAGAAACAACAGCAAAAGTATAAAAAATAAAGTCGAGGTGGTATCCACCACCCGTAATAATTGTTGGTCCTGCCCTATAATACCTACTCCACCGACTGCTACCAAAACGATCTGCTGCACTGTGCACTGCACTGTACTTAGGTCACTATACTGCAGAACGGATGGCCGATTTTTGTATGACCAATGGGCTGTGAAAAGCTATCTCCCAACGAGAGGGGTTGACACAAATTTTTTGTCGTGCGAGAATTTTTTCTGCTTAAAATACTTTCACATGTGTTTTTTATTCGCATACGTTCGGCCATTGATTAAGTCGTAAATTTTTACAATCGATAAAACTGTAAAATGGACCAGAAACAGATAAAATGTGGCTCATGATCATAAAAAATTGGGACGAAAAACTCACCCCATATGACGTGCGGTAGCTAGCGTTAACGTTAAGCCAACGTCGAACTCACTTGTTACTTTCGGGTTAAATTCCGGGCGGCAAATATAATGTTTCGCAGCATTTTCCATGCATGACTTAGTTCGAAATGAACGCATAAAAGAAACGTTTTGCGCTTATCTTTGAACAATTTTTTCTCAATCATTTTTTTTTACCGCCTGCATTTTTATGAATTTTAAAATATTTTTCCGAACAGATTTTCTTTTTTCTTCTGAAAAGCACAGAGGGAGGAAATATCGACGGCTAAGTGTAAAGAACTATCCCAAAATCACTTTAAGTTCATTAAGAGATTTTATTACTGTAAATCTAAAGCTTGTTGATAGGTTTGTGATGGAGAGAAATATTATTGGAGCAATAAGTGAATTAGATGCACACATGCAAAGGATCAACAAGCATTTAGTTTTTGTATGCCCGAGCCTTCTGTTTGTCCAGACGTATGATAGCTTAAGAACGCGATTTTAAACACAGTAGTTTTATAAGAAATGTTAAATCAAGCTCCACAGAGCCATCTGCATGTCGAAAACGGCCTTAGGAAGCCTTGACTTTTGTAGGGCTTTCGTAAATCCAATTCGAAAGTCACTTTGAAAATTGGAAAAGGTTATGTAAGTAGGTCTCAACTTTAATGTGCCGAACAAAAATCTTTATTGATTATTTTATTATCCTCTCAACCAGATACTTTTGCAGTCTTATTTGTTATATGCTCATGTTTTATAAAATAATTTTTCGTACTAAGAAAACATCCGAAAGGACCGATTGCAGGAACATCCAAATAGGACGAAAGTTCCTTGCTAGATAATTAAATCAAAGATTATGTAATTTGCTTTTCAAAGGCTCTGTATTTGGTTGCCTGCGCGATCAGAGTCGGGAGGTATTATAGAAACGAATGCTACCGCCATTACTGAAGCTTATTGTGGGTAGATCTCTTCAGTTCAGCACTACTGCTGTCAATCAACTTACTGACCGGACATTTAATCACCCGTTATTACGCGATCGAGACACCAACGGCTGGTGCTCAGTTTCTCAAGACTGCAGTTCTATAGTGAGACGCGTGCACTTCTGCCGTCATAGCTCTATGCTCCTTGAAGATAACATAGTTGGCCTCCAGGAGGAAAGTGATGATCAGGCACTCGCCTCTACTAATACGCCAGCTACCAAGAATTGGCTTATACTTATAGTGCCAACAGCTCATAAATGGGTAGAATCAGGCAATTGTTTTGTGGGTTTCCCATACAAATGAAATCTAAAATAATTCGAAAATGAATGAAACCGAAATTTGTTACAGATTCGAAATTTGCTTTACTGGAATGTAACATGCTACGAGATTTGTTATAGGCATTTTCACTGCTCGACAAACCATTCTAGATAGAAATGCGAAAACCACCTTAACAAACTAGTTTCCATATTTCCAAAAGAGGGAAAGGATATTCGGGGATTAATCAAGGCTGTTATCGGTATAACAAAAAATAAGTCTTATTTAAATTATAAACACTTTTTTATTTATTTTTAAGTTCTTATCAGTCCTCTGCGTGTTGGAGCTTGGTGATAGTTCCCCAAAATTTATTAAAGATGGCGTTAGTTCTTCTAATATTTTTTTGTATTTTTCAGTCTGTACTTGCTTAAGGAGAGGTTACCGTCGAGAGGCATTAAAAATGTATGAATTTTGGACATTTTTTTTTACATAAAATAAATATTTTTGGAAATGGGTTTTGACGTATTTTATTCTTCTATCAATAGAGAGTGAGTAAATTCCAATTTTATTGATAAAAAAAACATCCAAATGGCGGTTCCAGCTCCGTTCAAACAAAGCGGGGCAAAACGTGTTTTGATCTGCGCGGGCGCTCCACAGTTCTACCAGCTCATAAGACACAAATAAGGTTGAAAATATTATTAAACTGGGGTCATACCGGCGTTTGTTTTCAAAAACACCTCTGAATAACAAAATGCCAGCCATTTTTGGTCCTGTTTTTTTTTTTTTGCTTCAACGGACAAAAAGACTATTTCTAAATCAATTTTTGACAAAAGTCGCTTCCTGATGGCCTCGCCAATTGAATTTTCTTTCAATTGCGCAGAGATGCATGTGAATCCGTTCATCTGTTCAAGCTGTAGAGCGTCCCGCGTTCTGAAAAATGTTGTTACCAGAAAAACTCATATAAAGTTTAACGTTATAAAAAATCTTTGACACTTACTTCAGCTATTCCAGCACCACACAGAGGCCCTTCTTCTTTCTCCAAGAACTGATTGTGCTCAATTTGAAGGTTAACGGTATCCCGAAATTTATGAGGCCACCTTAGGTAGTGAGAAAAAGTCTCACCAGCAAGCGCGTTCCAAGCGCCTCAGCTACCTGTTTTCCAGCCGGCGGACAGTTCCGCGCTCAACAGGCTGTGAATTCTAAAATACTTTAGATATGAAAACATCCTTTTACCTACTTTAGGGATGATAATTATGTAAAAAAAAATCGGATTATTCATCGTTATGAACGGTAACCTCCCTTTAAACAAGGAAGCTTAAAGCTTCTATGAGGAATTTGGAACATTGTTAGTGGTTATAAGCCTTTCCTACATTTTGTGGCTTCTTTATAGCATTTGGGCGTAAGACCTAAAGCTTTTATTTGTGTCTCAGATGCATGGCATCTGTAATGAACTTCTGAACTTGCATAGTTTTAAATTTTTCCGTAAAAATAGGATCAGCCAGTATGTGCGCGTTGATATTTTTGTCCTAAGTACATTTTGTACACGCGTTGTTACTAGGTTACTACATTATCGCATGTGAAAATCCCGATCGGAACTCTATAAGTCGACATCACCAATAACAGATATGTTAAAGCTAATCCCAGAACACGTGTTGTATTGCTAGGCAACTATGTCATATGTGCAATAGGAAAACACTTGGTACTCCAGAAATGGAGCAGAGATGATACCAAAAATCTAGTAAGGGTGTTAATGGGTCATTGAGCCATAGGTGACAATGCTAAGTGGCTGGGTCTGGAGTCAAACGATTTCTGTCGTTACTGTAAAGCTCCTGAGTGTGCGTGCTTTGCCTCAGTGACTAAAAGTGGTAGGCGCTATATGGTAGCTACCTAGTTTCGGAGCTGGAAGAGCTGCAGAGAAAAGAACTTAGATACATTCCTAGTTTGCTTGGATAATCAGGGTGAATATATGGTAATTCTCAGCATATGTATCTACTTACGTATGTAGTTGTCACCAAAATTTGTAATGGAGTTCCTCAACGATCTATTCTCGCACTTATTATCAATGACCTCCGGCTATTTTTGCGTAAGTATAACTTCTACATTTATGCTAACAACCTCTGGAGTTAATCGATTTTGTTGTATGTTGATTAAATGAAAATCGTAATTGGCTATCAAAATGGTCTGCGGATAATCCTTTGACATCTTCAAAGTCGAATGTTCTTTATACAGTATGCAGTAATAATAAATGGTGCCATCGCTCCATACAAAAGCAATGTAAAAAAGCTGGTAAATTTTTAAAAACGCCTTTAAAATGACATGCCTGAATTTCAGTTTTGAAAGTGAAGAAAAATAAAAATTCATTTGCATAATCGACCCTGAAGCATTCACCAATTTCGATTGGCGCTTTCTCTACTTTTGTAAGAAATTTTATTATAACGTAATCCTCTAATTTGCCCATATTAAAAAAAAAAAGTTAACTACTTATCTTCTTTCAATCAGCTGTCACATTTTTTGATAGATAGAAATTTGGTGTCAACGGTGGCATAAAAGATTGGCACACATAAAACCACCTACCAATGGGACTGCCGACTTTCTGTTAAGCTTTGATTTTGTTTATTTCAACAAGTGAAAATCTTATTTGCGCTGGTCTAAAATATTTCAGATATAAATACACAATATTATTGTATTGAAATCCATCACAATTGAACAAATAATGCTCTCCAGACCCTGCTTCGATTTCAATCCTAAACTAACATAACTTATTTAAAAACTAGTGGTTCTTCTAACACCAAAACAACAGGTTTTTCATTAACTCTTCCTGCTTTTCCCATTATATTTACTCAGAGTAGTTCATGCGAGAATATCGATTGCAAAACAGCACCCATTGCGTGGCTTGAATTAAAAAAAAAATTCCTCTGCGTTCACACTCACATAGTTTTAATAATTGAACAAAGCGAAATCTAAAACCCCCGTAATCCACTTAATCCATCAACAGGTCTTCAACTTTAGCTGAAGCTCGCCTAGGTTTCCCCATTGCCTGTGGAAGCACTAAGCGAGCTTTTTATTGTTCTCGTATAATTTGTATACAGATATCATTGCAGTTTGCATAATGATTGTGTTCTAATTAAAACCGAACTCAACTGTGTATTGGTAGTGGAATTCGTCCAGGTAAACAAGCAATACGATGTGGGTGAGAGAGCTCTGGTTTTATTTAAAAGTAGGTGCATTACCAACTTTCCACTTTCGGTGGTGTTTACGTGTTTCGTGTTCACTTATGGCGCTACGAGCTCCAGGGTACGAAATTTATTGTTGAAGCTTCAGCATTAATGTAATGAGCTTTTCCACTACTTCTATATACATTTGCTTTAGACGGGCCAACCTGACACACGGTACCCGGTCGCTTGTGTCGTTATTTCTGATTCGGGGGGAGAGCAGTCATGCGGTTATTTAATTAGAAAATCTGAATGCAAAACCGTGAGGACCTAGTGGGTCCTGGTCCTCCTAAGTAACAAAGTATGCTGGTCCACACGGAAAATGTAACTACACTCGAAATTGTTTGAACAATTTTCTGCGAGACTGAGTAGTGGCTTTGAAAGTTGTGCGGTCAATATAATTGTTGAATAACATTGGGATCCGAGGGGTTGAAAAAAATTAATTATCTACCCTTAAATACCTGAGAATTCGTACAGGAAAATAGCTGCTTTGTATGTATCTTTTCATTCATTTGCGAGCATTAATCGGGTCATTAGAACTAGGCCTTCATATCAGAAATCATTGCGTCTTGTTCTCCCTGCCTATTCATTAGGATCATCAGCGGGGATGGGTCAGCTAACTGAGGTTATGTCTAACTAAATGTATAGCCTTCCTGCAAGCAATGCAGTATATAGGAGCATGGTATTTATGGGTGGTGCTGGTGAAGCTGTGCGCCAGTTTATACACGCCCATCAGGAATGCACATTAATCACTGGAGATAAATAACCAAACATGACTTAACAAAGGTATATTATTGTTGGTCGAAGGATCATATCAGTTTAGTGGATTTCATTTGATGCTAGGACTCTTGTGTCGCTTACATACTAGTCACCAATTTAATCTTATTAATGTTTCGACTAAATGCAGTTGATTATAGCAGCGGTTCCATATCTTTGGACAAGGGGATGTGTGCAGAGTAAATACAAAATTTGACGGGTTTTACTATCTCGCGTTATTAACGGGAGCATAATTATTGATGAAACTGTTAATTACTTGAAAATTGAGATGAAAATGGTTGGGAAGTGTCTATTCATCGTAAATTTCATTATAATTTTTTTATGTGGTGAGTAGTCTAAATTTATATAATGAATATTCTTGATTGTCTTGTCAGATATCTTTTGCAATCCGAACTATTAGATTCACAAATTATTATATAAAATTTGATCCAAAATTTCCCCTTAAGGTCCTGTAGAGTAATATCACGCAATCAGGTGTGTATAGTAGAAGTATTTAGTGCAAATAACTTAAGTTAGTGTTTTGTATTTGACCTGTATTGACCAGTCCCCGCCCTATATCAATTACCGCAATTCAAATTATCATCGCATTTTCATCATGTGGTATACCTCAAGGATCCATGTTAGGTGTTTTTTTTTTTTTAAATATATATTTTTAGTGACTTATACAAAGTAAATTGTACTCATTTAAAAAACAGTGTTGTTGCCCACATTATCGGCGACTTAATAAGAGTGTTCGGCTAGAGGATAATAAGGGACCTTATTGTCTACCCTATCGAGTTATTATACCTAATGTTTTATCACAGTGCAATACAAGCAATGCAAGACATTGTTTTTTATGTTTAGCTCGAACGTACGCATTGATTTTTTTAAGGCTTCTATTCAACCTTACTTCCTGCGCGGTATAGTTAAATCTAACCATAGTCAGATTAGTGTTTGGCATGTTTAAGGTCCCCAATTTACTACATTTAAAAATTGACTTTTGGTTGTTGCTTTGAAATATAAAGCACAACTCTACTCTTACACATTAGTAATTATGGCAGTCAGGTAGACCAGATAGGGATAGGAGGTGAAAAAATAAAGAAAAAGTACTTACAGCCATACCAAAAATTCTGCACAAATGAATTCAAAATCTGCGGTCCATAAAAAGCGCATATGATTCCGATTTGATGACATGAAAAGGGTTTCATGATAATTTTCTTCCACCTGCAGAATTAGTCATTGCAGATAATTATTGCGAGCCACTCTGTAAAATAAAAGTGTCAATATTGGGCGAATAGACAGCAAAAGCTATCTTCCACCATAATAATGCTCGGACCGCATACAGTTTTGATGATATAGAAAAAAAAATTAGGAATTGAACTGGAAAATACTCATTCATCTACCATACAGACCCGGTCTTTTACCCTCAGACTACCATTTCAACCCCTTCAATTTTTTTTAAAATCAATTAAGGTCAATAAGGCATTCATTTAAGTCACTCAATTCCCGAGGAGAGACAATATCTTTCTCACCCTCCATCGAAACTCTGCTAACTAGCAAGCTTACACTCATCTTTAATCCCTAAGAATGACTGACATACTGTAGCTAATAGCAGGAAGTCTGACCGGGAAATTATTTCACATCTACTAAGACATACCGTGGCCAATAAGTTTGACGTCTTTCCTCCTCAAAAGTCTAGATAGCGTTAATGCTGGAGAATCGAGAATCTCTGTATTCCCAGAAGTATGATGAATTTTTATAGCCATACTTTACCACCTAAACTTATATTATTAATATTATTTGCTTTGTTCAAAATTACTCTTATAAGAAAAAATATCATCATTGGATTGGAGCAGATCCCAAAGGAAATAAAAACGACAAAACCATAATTCCAGAAAAACTTCATCCTCCTCACATGCATACACACATAGATACATATATATATATTATCAGGATCAGCTTACAACATTCCGAAAAAGTTCTATGAAAATCACAACTTGTTTGCCTTTGCATTCAAAATAATTTAAATTCCCCATAGATCCCCACCACCTCCATTCATGGTGTTTGTTTACTTCGAAATTCATTTTATATCAAACAAACAAACAAAAATTTTAATTTGCCTGGATTTATTGCACTTAACAAACTCCAATCAGATTCCAACGCGAAATCTAGAGCTTGACCCAATAACTCGATTCCAACAAAACCCAGGGAAAGAAAAATTTACGATCCACCAGAACGAATGGGATTGGGAGGCAATGATTTCCACAGGAGGAAATTAAATCAAAGCTTGTCGGGAAATCCTTTAGAAATTTCCGTAGGAGCAGCACTACTCCTTCTTTCATAATAAACAATCTTCTCCGCTAATGCTATTACCGTGCTGCTGTCCACCGCACGCCACCGGTTACAGATGTATTTTCTTGAAATCTCTGAAATTGCGGGAATTTGAATATAAATGGCATGGAAAGGATGCTCCACACTGAAAGTGAAGAAGTATACGTAGAAGCCCGTAGAGATAGTCTTCCCTATGCTCAATTTGGAATACGGGGAATTCGATCAGGGGTGTGGGTGATGGACCACCTCAAAAATACGATCCCAAATCAAAATTCGACAGTATATGATACGAGCTCAAACAGAATTACGGCGCCTCTATATACGCTTCCATTACGGTCGTATTCTTGTGCTCCTTTCTTTCCGGGCTTATTTCATATTTTTATTTTGATTTGCCGGGAAGAAAGGAGTAATAACATTACTGACACGTGAATTCCGCTCGATTCCGCCTATAGGTTACGTTTGATTAAATTCCAATCACGTTCGATTCTCAACAGAGCAAATCTCCTTATCATTCCTGTTCGCTCGCATTTCTGCTCCCGGTACCCAACCCGATTCTTACCACGATTTCTGTGCCTGTGTACCATTACGGTATGAATACATGACAAATAGTGTGGTTTGGGTTAGAGGGGGGGGGGGGGGATTGGATACCAAAAATTGGGTAATTTTATTTGTTGCTATATTTCTAGCCCGTGTGCTACTCGTGGGGGGGGGGGGTAGCATTGGTTTTTATTGTTGTTTTTTGCCACTTTTACTGCCCTTATCCTATCGTGCATTACATGAAAGGTTTATGGGCGTGCAGTTGTGATGGCTTTGTGTGCTGATCCTGTCAGAAGTTTTTAGGTGTGGAACTTATAAATGTTCGCTACCAGGATGACACGGGATGGACGGTCGGGTCGGTCGGGTCAGTCGAATTGGTCGGTCGGTTGGTCGGTCGGTCTGTCGGTCGGTAGGACTCCCCCTCCTGTCTATATTCATGTAGAGCTAGAGAGCTGAATACTTTGGGGGATACCGAAATAATTTTATAAATGTTTCTGGTCCAGATTTCTGTTTTTCTGTATCAAGTTGTGAAAGGTGAGTCCATTGGGAGAGTGCAGAATTTATTGAATTTTTGTTTGCTCCTCTTTGAATCCTAATGTAATGAAAAAAAAAAAAAGGATAGTGTGGTGCTCTTGTGGGTTGGAAAGTGGTCTTGAAGAGTAAAAACAGTCTTGTAATATTATCTACGTCCGGTAGAATCCCATGCTTTTTACGTTGATGTTGTTCTTTTTTTTTTTAGAATTCTTGCATATACGATTTAGCAGACGATGACTACGACGAGAACTACGACTCCGACGACGGTGGAAGATAATGGAGCTGTATAATTTGCTGTTGATTCTTGGCAAAAAATTACATATTATTCTCTATGCATGTGTTTTTACCTTAAGGTTTGGAACTTTAAGTCCTTTGGGATGCTGCATTATATTTTATAGGAAAAACTATGTGATATGAATACAAAATAGGGGCACACGTGCTAGAATTCGCATGTAGTTACAGTGTAGGAAAAGTTTCTTTTTAATTACCAACAGCCACTTGCACTATTGTAGTGGTAGATTACTTATCAGGTTATGCAAACTTGGTGAATAGTGATTTGCAGTACGACGCCTTTCGGTGGAAAATGTATAATTTTAATAATACAAATCTTAATTTTAAATACAGTATTCATTTAGAGGTCTGTTATTCAAAAATATTTTTTTGTTTTTTGTTTTTTTTTTGGTTTGTTTATGATACTGTCAGATGAGAGCTTATTCCAAATCCAATAATATAACAATTTCGTTCTGCTTCGTGATGGATTGCGTTTATAAAGTGCCTTAAGATGTATACACTAAAAAAAAAAAAGATGGTGGTGGAGTGTAGCGTTTAAAAGAAATTATTATTCGATTATCATTCAGTTTGTTAAAAAACAATCTTTTGGTATAAGTATTCAATAATAATTGAAAGAAAATACTAAATTTTAAACAAGTTCATTCAATTATTCTAAACTGTTTCTAGAATTGACTTTCAACTAAACAAAATAGTTATACTAATTTTACTTCATGTAATTATTGCCTAAACCGAGTTCAATTTGCTGAAAAACACAAAAGAAGTCAGTGTTCAGTTTAAATTTTGATTCGAATTATTATGTTGTGTGAAGTTGCATGAAGGGCATAGGGCATAACGAGTAGACGTGTTTTTGTGTGCTCCGGCAATTCCTGTACTCTATATAATTGCGCCAATAGTTATTACTCAACTTTGAACTATTATTTCTATCTGAAAAGTGAGTGATTTAAATGTAAACTGTAGCTCACGACAAAACTGGTTCACAGCTTGTTTTTCTGCTCAAAATACGTTGATTTTATCAACCCAAACAGTGAAAAAGTGTTTGTAAATTTTGTAATTGTGCAAACATCTGTTTGAATTTTTCTGACCGGCGGTGATAAGGCATAGTGCAAAAAAAAAAAAAAATAGTGCCATTACTATCTATGCACGTTCTGTGATAAATTCTATGATTTTATTTTCGCATTTTGCCGGAGGTCATTCACTTTTGACCTACATACATACAATCATTGTTTTTAGAGTGACCTTGCAGTTGACTATTTTAATTGCAATTATGCCCAAATTTTTTTTTCACAATTGTTGATTTTACTTTCTGTGAATCTTTGTTTGACTGATTTCCCTTAATTGTCTTCGGCTTGCCTGTGATTAATCAATTAAGAAATAATATATCTTCAATAAGTTGGAATTTGTGGGAGCTAACATGGCTATTTGTAAAGTCTGCGCCACAAAGAGAACCAATGACTTGGTGGCCTGTGATGGAATTTCTTATCACTTTTTCCACGTTGCATGTTTAAAACGCAACACAAGAGCTACCACTTCGGGTTTTACAACTTGCTGTGATTCATACTCGTAATAGAAAGCGTAATGTGAAAGCGATTTGGCTCCTCCAATTTCTGGGAGGAATATCGGATTCTCCTCAACCGTGTGACAAATGCCATTTACATCTCAAAAAAGAGATATTACTCATCAATACTATGCACCGACCTTCCCAATAAGCAGCTTTGGAAAAATATTAAATTTTTGGGTGTAAAATCAACTAAAAGTACAAGCTGTGAAGTTGATTCTGATACTATAAATGACATCTTTTTGCCCGATCAACCTCCTGCCTCCAGAGCATACAACTTGACACTTTCTTCATTGTCATCATCTCAATCGCATGCGAACTTTTCATTCCAAATAGTTTCTGAAATAGACGTATTGGAAGCTTTTAAAAATTTAAAGTCGGGCTCCATTGGTTTGGACTTTATTAGTCCCAGATTTGTTCGTCTATTATTGCCTAACCTGCTTTCTCCTTTAGCTCATATTTTCAATACTTGCTTCATGATCTCACGTTTCCCTAACCGTTTCAAATTATCTGAATTAATTCCTATCCCTAAAAGTTCGTCTGAATTTCGTCCGATTTCTATTCTTCCCTTTTTATCTAAAATCATTGTTAAGTAACTCTCTTTTGCATATCTGCCAGTCTGGTTTCAGAGCAAAGCATGATTGTTTGGCTTCAACAAGCATGTAGTAAAATACAAAATGCCATCTATAATTTCATTGCGAAAATCTGTCAAATATATTTGGTCAGATCTTGGTATATTCATCTCAACACTATCGCACTTCATGAATTGCAAGTAAGGTCAATAAATGATCAAAGATATTTGGGGCCCAATTTCGGGTTCAGATACTGATGTGATATAGATTGATTTGATTTTATTCACGTCACCAACATGATTATTATATTGAGCGACGATATTCGGTCGTAGAATTTCTACGATTTTTGTTGCATCTACACTGAAACGCTTTACCATGTCGTTTGGCTGAATTTTGGTCTATGCATAAGTTCGTAGCGAAAATCGAGTAAATTTCAAACCTAACATTTTTAACTAATAAAGTGATTTTAATCAACTGTGCAGATCTTCTCCTGTTCTATGACTTTCTGCCATCTATTCACAAGCTTCATTATCCCTCGTTTTTGGAAGTCCTAATATTCTTTGAAAAGAAATCTTCCAAGTAGTTTTTGAGAACGTCCAGGCAACTGAAGGATTTATTATTTAAACTGTTCTGTACCGCACGAAACAAGCCATAGTCCGGAATATGCAAAGTCCAGATTATATGGTGGGTGCACCAAAATATACCGCCCAAGCTGCAATACTTTTGGCGGATCATCAAAGAAACGTTTGGTCTCGCGTTATCCTGGTGGAGCAAAACGGCCTTTGTGTTCACCAATTCAAGCCGCTCCTCATCGATTGGTCGCTTTAATTTGGCCAGTTGTTGGGACTACTCCTTTCCAATCAAACCAGATGCTGACCATGAGTTAATTCTGGTGTAATCTAACCTTTGCGACCATTTAAGCAGCCTCCCTCTACTTCTATTATGTCATTGTTGCAGACAATTGACCTTTGATTCACATTAAAAATGGTTCATTTTTATGACTTTTGAGCAGCAAATCGCAACCTGAAATTCGGTTCATTAATTTTTTTTTACTCAATTCGTGCAGCATCCAAACTTAAGCTTTTTACCATTTCAAAGTTCCGCAAATGACCCAAAACAGTTGATTGGTTAATATTGATGTTACTGCGTACTACCCAAATGCCGGTCAGAGTCGATTGAGACCTTGATTTAATGGAGATCAGTAGTCACTGGTCGACCAAACCGAGGAGCATCTTGGAGATCAAAATTTCCGCGACGAAGTATTCTTCCGATACACACTCTCTTACGGCATTGTCTAGGTGCACGGCGCATATCTTTTTGTGAGCTTGCCCTTTTTCCTAATATGTTCCAAATATAATTAAACTTAATATACTACAGGGTGTGTCCCAAAAGTCGTGAAATATATTTTTTTGCAGCTGTTGGAGTTGCAGCGTATTCAAACCAGTCTAGTAGGGGGGGGGGGGTGGCCAAAAGCTATAGAGCGCGCCAATGGTCAGTGAGCTGCGAGCATAAGTATAATTGGGATAGGTGATTTAGTGCACCCTTGTTTCCAGGTCACGACGCGCGATGGCGGATACTTCCGAACAATGTTGTGCGATCAAAGTTTGTACAAAACTCGACAAAAAAGCTGTTAAAACTCAAGAATTGCTCACGAAATCCTCCAGAAAGTTTGCTCTATGGTATGTGCAAGATTCAATGTGGGTGAAGAAGTTTGAAGTCGCCCCGGAAGGGGTGGACGATGACCTCCGCTCTGGATAGCCAACAATAAGACAAACTGAGGAAAATGTGGATGTTCTGGATAGATTGAGGAAAAGGGTCATCCGTGGGTGAAAAACATTACCACAACTTGGATACTGCAACTGTATCATGACAATGCGCCATACATCTCTGCGCGTCCGTGAGTTCCTGGTGAAGCAAAACGTAGCACCGCTACCACAGCCACCTTACAGTCCCGATCTAACTCCAGCCGATTTTTTTTTTGTTTACGATCGTCAAAACCACAGTCAAAAGACGCCGTTTTGACAGCATTGATGCTATTCAAGCGGCCGTGATGAAAGCTCTGAAAAACGTTGCTGTCGAGGCCTTCGAGATGGAGTACCGGGTCAGTCGAAAAAAAATGTAGATGCTCGTGCAAGGTAGTTTGAAGAATATTACCAATTTGTACCAGGAGTGTTAATACATCTTATTTAAAATAATATTTCATGACTTTTGGGACACACCCTGTACATCTAGATTAATAGATTTTTTTTTTGTATATTATTAAGCCAAGCTCAAGGGATACCTTATGATGCAAAGCACAGCATGGCAGGAAGGAGATAGGGAAAGGATTAGGGGATATTGGGAGATTGGGGGAGGTGCCGATGTATGTCGCCCTTAAACTTCCGCAGATTGTATGCCACAGGAACAACAGAAGATTGTAAGCTGTTCCACATTCGCATTGTTCGGGATACAAAATTATCACGGAATTTTACTGTACGGCCACAAGTAGTTTAAAGGGTAAAAGGATATGTGCGGTTTGCACCATGAGTGTTGCGTGCAAGAATCATTCTACAAGGGATGAGACTAGATATTTCACCAGAACATTGACCATGCATGTAGCGATAATGGAGCGAAGGGCATCCAACATTGCGGCGGTGCTCGACTGAGTCGATATGATAACTTATTCCCACATCGCCAATGAGCTTGAAGGGTCTTTTTTAGACAATATCCCATGATGGTAAGCCTGTGTGACTAACCCCGGCCCAGATATGGAAATTGTATTAAATTCTAGGTGTGGTGTCTTGTAGAGGAACGTTAGATTCGATGGGCTGGAATATTTCTTACACCTTTTCGAAAATCCACGACATTTCGATGCTTCTTTGGCAAGAGGGAAGATGTAGTTTGCCAAGATTATACTGGAAATATTAATGCCAAGAATGAATAGTAACGATGAATCGAAAATTTATTCTCCATCGAATGAAATGGGAGTGGTTAAGTGGTTGTTTTAAAGAAATGAAAAAGCTTTGGGTCTTAGATGGATTGAATTTGACGCGATTCTCTTTGCCCCAAGCGGGGATATTGTTCAGATCGTTATTCAATGATCTAATAATGCAATCTCGTTTAACACATGCGGCATTTCCCCGGAGTCCCGCAGAGTGTCAAAGGAGTAAGCGAAATCAAGAGTACTGTCATCTACGAAACTCTGGATGGAATTGAAAGTAAGGCAAAGCAGATCATTAATGAATATAAAAAAAGAGAGTTGGAGAGATAACAGAGCCTTGAGGCACACCGGAATTTATGGCATGAGGTTCAGATGTGATGCCATCTAATACAGCACGTACTTGGGGACTAGATAAGAATTTTCAATCCATAATAGAAGAGAAGGGGAGAGATCAAGTGCTTTTAGTTTAGCTAAAAGGACTGCTTGCCAGACCCTATCAAAGGCCTTTGAAATATTTAGGGCAACATTTTAGGACTCACCAAAATTGTGAAGACTACGGTTCCAACGTTCCGTAAGAAAAGTCAGCAAGTCACCAGATGAGCGTCCAGTTCGGAAGCCATATTGGCGATCATTGATGAGATGAGTAGTTTCCAGATACTTTATTAATTTGGACTTAATGATAGATTCAAAAACCTTTTGAAAGAATAGAAGTGATTACAATTGCTGAATAATTTGAGGGAATAGACTGAACGTAAGCTAGTTTCCAAACAGTTGGGAATTTTCCTGTCGAATAAGACAAGTAGAATAGTTTGTGCAGAGGTTTAACCAAAGATGAGGCACAGCTTTTAATTAACTGGTGCAAAAAACCATCAAGGCCTCCAGCTTTGGAGACGGTAATCCCTTTAAGGACCTTAAACACATCTCTCGTACGGATGTACGTATATTCGCTCTTGTACACATCCACACAGGAGATGCAAAACAGGTATTTGTGAAGTGGGTGGAAGACGATAATTTGAAGCGAATCTAGCAGCCAATATATTAGCTTTATCCAGGGAGTCCACATACACTTCACCATTATCAAGTAGTGAATGTATACCATTATTTCTTAAATTGTTTAATGAAGACATTGTTGTAAAAGAATTGTTAAATATTATTTTAAAATTTTTGTTACGTTGAATTATTTCTATAAGGCTTAAAATTATATTTGTACAGAGCTCAAAATTATTCACTCCAACGCTGGTTCCATTTCCAGTACATATCTCTACATCTAAGATTATTCCATTTGTGCTGCAAGTACCTATACAAAAATGTTAATTTCCCATTTATTGGGCCTTTAAATTGCATCTGCTTCAGATATGGGGCTTTTGATTGTTTAGTTTAAGTTCAGCAGCCGCATGAAAATTAGTTTCGTTACTAAATGTCATCAATAAACAAGCCACACGAGTCGACATGTTTACGGAAATATAAGAGTCTAGTTTGAAGATTGAATCATGTAATTTTGCCCAGATAATTGTATCCGTTTTTTGAAAAAACGTCAAAGTAAAGTGAAACTTCAATTAATAAAAAAATCGATAGACTTCTGCATTTTCAACCTCATATTAATATTATATAACAGGCGAAAATGTTTTCTTAAATCTTAATAACAACGTCAAATTCCTCAGTAAGAATAAATGGACGTGTAAGTTTCCAAAAACTCAAAGAACAGAACAGAAAATGTAATTCCCTCTATACTTCGCGCAAAAATTACCTACCTCCCAAAGGCAATATGGAATATAAAAGGGGGAGGTTAAAAGGATAGAAGATACATACTATATACCTAGTATATAAAATCATTTAAAGAGCTTTCGTGATCAGGTCTCATTTAACACTTGAGACGAAGCCTTCCTTTCAACAAAGGAGTCACTAACAAAAGAGCATTCTAATTAAAGCTTCTCTCGTACCTTGTTGTTACGGAATTACTACCGCCCCCTATATAAAATCATTATCCGCCCGGAACAGTAACAATGCAAGGAAAAATATGTAGGTATCTCTCTATTCTAGATACATATATCTATGTAGGTACCTTTCTGTGGTGTCTACCTGAATTACTGTTTCGGTACATACGCACAAAGTCGTACACGTTAATTTCACCTAAGCATGCCTTCAAAAGTTTCATTCTCACTACGAAAGGCTCGAGAATAGAAGCTTTAATAAAACTGAAACCACCCCTTCCCCTACCTGCTATTCTGGGTTTGAGCTTCTCAAAGGAACTTCATTTGCATAAGAGTTAACGCCTCAGAGAACAAAAGGTGATGATCGTTAAGAAAAAAGCTCTTTGAATTGATTTCTGATTTTCCTTGACGGCTTAATGTTAAAGAAGCTTTCAAATTGGTGTTTTCCTGTGGGAGTAATGATTCCTGTTTTCACCTGTACTAGCGCAACTCGATAGCTATATGAGGTGGTTGTCCTACAACTCAATTATCGTCTATGACTACATCAAGTGGAACGGTAAGGAAATGAACAAGTGCCAATACAAATCGATAAATATTGTGACTTCCTGGTTAAGGGCCCTAAATAAGCATTACACAAATACACACAAACTGTTCCCTTCTCTTCCCAACTCCTCATCAGCATCATAGTCCCATTGGATGAATTAATTGTTATTCACCAAATCATAATTGCTTCGACGAACTCCTTCAAATTGGGAGTAGATTGGGGAGTGACTGAGGAGGCTGCAGCCGACATGTATCATATTATGTTGCCGTCATTTGCCTATATGCAAATTTCTCTCCATCTGCATATATAAGTCAACAGCACAAAACGTAACAGGTGAACGTGATGTATACCTTAATTGAAATTCACCAAAGAACAACCATTACAGTTCAATAAGTTTGATAATTCAACCCTGTGCGGTACGTACATTGGTATAGTTGGGGATGTTTCATGGAGCCTCCGCTTTGAACGACGTGCTCTGGCTATACTATACAGCACTTCAAGCATCCTACTCCTCCTAGCAGGGCTTTGTTCCCCGGTGCTCCTACATTGGTTTCATTCATCTACATGCCGAGCAAATCAAGTTCTTGTTGCTTATTTAAAAGGAAATAACTACACATGGTGGCAGGAAGTACTTGAAAATTGGAAAACTTTAAATAATTTTATGCAATAATTTGTTATTCTGACAGGTCTGGTATTCCTACAACACCATTAGTGTGGGGCTCATATACCGCTCAAGGATTCTGTGCAATGTGGGAATCTTTTTTCTTGCACTTCCTTTTTGTAACAAAGTCATTATTTGATGTAAATTAAACCGGAATTTACAGGAAAGTGTTGAAGATTTGAAAATATCCCCGGATTTTGTCATTGTGACGTAATTAGTATCCGAGGATGTATTGAGGGGTTTAGGAAGATCTACTTCTTGTAAGATATGAAAAAATTCTTCGATTTCTTATAAAGCGAAACTGATATTTTTGGGAAATCGTGAATACATCTATGTCATCAATTCATAATGGGAAGATATTGCAACAACGTATTTTGGTGATAAAATATTTTATAAAAACGAGTTGTCATTTAAAAAAGGTAAAAAAAGTTACACAAAGTTTACAATTTCTACCTCAGGTGGCTTCAAAAAAGCAAAAATTACGGCATGTAATTTAAATATTTCGAGGAGTACTATAAGATTTTCTGAAGCCTAGCAAAGCTCGGAGTTTTATTGTGAAAAAATATTGAAGTTGTAAGTAAGGGAGACCACATCACTTTCTTTTCATTTCTACGACTTTTGGATGGAAAATTATGTGAAATGATCTACATTTCTTTCACTACAAAATTCAACTCACACAATAACTTTGAGAAAATTAACATGGACATCGATGTGAATGAACTTTAAAGATGCTAGAATTCCATAAGGATGATCCCGAATTTTTTAGGACATGGGAAACCTAAGATCGATCCATGAATGACTTGTAGACCGTCAGTGTGGTGCGTTTTTTGGACACGGTTTTTTTTTTTTATATAAAAATTCTAGAGAGAAAATGCTGTGACTGTTACAGCGGATAAATATCTTGTGATGAAGAAGAAATATTTTTTACAAAAACTTGAATACGAGACATGTGAACCAACGCGATAGCACCATATACCATACAATTTGTGCAATGATAAAAATTCTTAAAGATGCATTTCTTGTGCGAACAATGTCATCAATTTGTCACGTCGTTCCCCTAATTTTAGCGCGGTTGACTTTTTTTCTTTTTAAACTGAGAAGTATTCAGTAACTGAAAGTCAATACTCTTCACGAAATCAAACAAACTGTTAACACTAGAACTGTTCGTATGCTGCCAAGAAAGGCGCCAATTTGTTCGTTATAATTTTTTATTCATACTTCTTATATAGAATAAATGAACTGTATTAAATAAAAATACTTTCGCTTGTTTTATTCAAAAATAAATTGGTGTCATTAAATTGAGACATTGCATTCATAAATCAGTCAATAAAGCTTTCAAACTTTGGTAGAATGTTGGATGAGGTAAAAAGGAACAATAAATTTAATTTTGTAGCCATAACTAATGTCCGGAGTATGCGCAAAATTGCAAAAAAATCAAAATCCCTGCAAACTCAGAGAAATATGCTCATTAATATTTTGTATATAACCCGTACTCGAGTTGGAACATATCTTGCCGGTCACCATATTGCATAAGAAACTGATCTAGTAAATTCAGAAGTAGAAAAAATTAATAGAAAGGGGAATGCCCATTTTAGGTCCAACACCTCCAGACATCAGAGATATCTTAAACGATGCATTATGATACTCTGAACATATTTTATTAATAATATTTATTTCAATTTAGCGGGAGAAGGCTTGGGGAAGTGGTCAAAGTTTGATCTAGTACATTTTAGGAAAATCTAGTACTGAATCGAGTTCCTTATGTCCTGACAAGAAATTTGAGTACCCACACTCCTATATCCGGAGACTTAAATAGCTATTTATAGCCATCCCCACACTTACATTTTTAGTATTTCCCTCTTTTTTTATTCCAACTGAAGTACTAGATTTTTCACACCGTAAATCGGTTCTAACTCGGTAGGGTTATTTCCGATCGGAAAACGTGATTCACTGTTCACCTCAGCTCATTATCAGTTATAATTCGTGGAAGAACATTTTTCTCTGCATACTTCCCCCACCCCCGGTGGGGGGGGGGGGGGTGTTCCAATATGACATGTTGCATATCAAATTAAAGGTCTCGCTGATCGCCAAAGCTTTCCCCTCTTAAGGGGTATAACCGTTTTGGTAAAAAAAAATGTATTTTTTTCATTAAAGTAGAGGTAATTCTGGACATTTTGGTACAATTTTAAGCAAATCACACTACTACAAGTGGGTCAAATAAATTTTCGAAATCGAACACTCCAGGTTGATTTCAGTATCCGATGAGCCTAATTAAAAACACATAGCATTTTCATGTTATATTTACCTTTCAGTTATTTTATTCTATTCATATTACCAGGTTATTATTATTCATTGTGAGTTAGGTAGAAATAAAACTATATGACGAAAGAAACGAACATATCGATATGAAACGATACAAAATTGGCTGTAAACACGAATTTGTCAGAAAAACTGCTCTCCTGAAACTTCACGTTTTTTTTTTAAATATAAAATGTACCTTTTCTCGGAAACCGTAATAGATATCGCGGCGTTTTTTTAAGTGATGCAGCTAATATCTTTGAATATTTTGAGTTCATCACATGTTTAAAAATATTCACCAAATTTCGAAAAAAAAAACGTTTTTACGGAAAAAAGGGCTACTTTTTTTGATGTTACGATTCAACAAAATTAAATATCGAAAAAGTAATCAACTCAAATTATTTCTTAATCCTTTTGGAACAGCTGGGAACCAAAAATTTGAAAATTTAACCATTATTACGGAGAAAAGGAACATTCAATGCATAAAAACGTGAAATTTACATACAATTCTCTAACCTTACCATGACCTCAAAAACTAATAAAATTAAATCAAGTCTGGTATAAAATTAAAGCTTAGAATCTACTGATAAAAAAAAATCGCTTCAATTGACAAAATACTTCCCGAGATAACAAGGAGAGAACAATGCTCGGGTGTTATCAGGTGGATAGACGCCAAAACGGTTATTCCCCTTCTTAATTGAAATAAACAATGTTAATGTCTGGAGGTATCTGGCCTAAAGTTTTATGAAAGCTGGGCATTCTCCTTTTTAGCATCCCAGGCAGTAAGTAGGCACCGGCAATTTTGCAATAATTTTGTAAAGCCGAAATTCGTTATTTGCCAGTTATCAAAACTTACGAAACTAGAAAACGGTTGAAAATTTATATCCTGATGGGGAATGATATGCGAAGTACTATGTAAAATTTGTAAAACTTTTGTAATATTTTCACGAATATAAAAAATGAGAAATAAAATTTTTGTTAATTTTTTACACATTTTAATCGACTTCAAAAAGAATATTTTCTCAATTTGGCTTATTTTTTTGAATAGATGACAATGCTTCTATACAGGGCAGGGGAGTGACATCTTAGCCATTTTGGAGTTACAGATAGACTAAGAATATAAACTAGTTTCTCACGAAATACCATATATGTTAAAAAATACAATATACATATACGGTCACAATTAACAGATTATGCAAACAAAAAATATTTAAAAAAGAAATTTCATTGCAAAAAGAAGGCGTACTGACGATTATATGGTTCCTGCTTATACGAAACGCCCCCTTTTTGCTACAATGTTTTTTTTTTTATAGATTTTTCGTTTTCTTAAAGAGTTTTTCCACTCAACTCTCGAGCTGCAGACTTAGTAGCAAACTGAGTCAATTTCAGATTGACTTATTTCGCTATGAATTTTCATAGCAAAACTTACTACCTTATATTTGGCTTATCACACTTCCTGTTCTCTCTATATCGTAAAGATATCCGAAATTTTTACACGGCAAGAGACTTTTTTCTCAGGACACCAAAAACTTAGGTCTCGGGAGTCCATAATAAAAAAGTCTTTAGAGACACGTCTCCGAAGTGTATACACAAAATATTAAGTGTGGTCTTTAGAGATCTCCAAAAGTTATTGATAATTGTCAAACAAGAGATTGTTAGAAATAATTATCTTAAAAGTTATTAATATTTTCATGTTATACGAAAAGTGAAAAAGCTTAAAAAATATATCCTTAGTGTACAAATTTTACAGGATAAAGGTTAACACAACAAATTTGTGTGATTTTTTTTTTCTAATAACCAGAATACTATTGACAAAACGAATTTTCTGCCCTAAATCCATTATATTAATTATTAATTTTTTTTATTACTTTCATTAAAACAATATGAAAAATTCACTCCACTTTCCTCCTTGTCCTTTTCGAGAAGACCTACACTTAACTAACCAGAACACATAAATAGTCTCCGGATACCTAGATGACAAATCAACAAATTTCGAAGACCGAGAATCGAACCTGAAGACCTGTTTGTTTTAAAATGCACGATGGGAGACCGAAGACCAAAAACAAGTCTCTAAAGACTAGATCTCTTTAGAGATTTTTTTCTTCTCCCAAGTATATACCAAAGATAACCTAATATTAAGAATATAGGACACAGTCGAACAAAATTGGAAATTTTCGTGTTTTTTAGACCGAAACAGGTACTGTCATATACTTTTGCCTCTTGCATTAATGGGGAAAAAGAACTTGGCTATGCACTATTGCAGTGCGATTGAGACAAAGAGTTAAAAAAGAAAAAATCGAGAGAACTTAGGATTACCAGAACGACAAAATCTTATTGAATTCCTCAAAACCTCATCAAACTATTCATAATAATGTACATCCGGTCACACTACCTCTATTTTTTAAGAAAAAGATAAAATTCGTTTTGGCCAAGGTGTTGAAAGATATAAAATTCCTCTCAAATGAAATTCTCACTTTTCCTGAAAATATCAGAGAATCTAGCATGAATTTCTCTCACTTAATATCTTCAAAGCAAAACGAGTGTAAACAGTAGCGCGTGCTGTTCAAATATCAATGGATTACACTAACAGACATTGGTTTTGCTATAAAAAACATTGGATATTTCTGACAACATTTCAGAGAAAACCGGTTTTTAGAAAAGCGTGAGAACATTTTATAGGAGTAAAACGTAAAAACTCCACCCCTTCTCATGTATTTACGAAAATGAATCATTTGCCATTCTGTTTCGTTGCATGCAACTTGCGCTTTCACATTTTTTACCTTTATTCATAAAAGTTTTAAAGAGAGTTTGATTTTTTTCCATTTTTTTTCTTTCTTCCTTTTCTTGCCGTGTACATTTTAAATATAAAACAACCGGAAAAGTCTTCTGTGTGAAGGTATATAGAATACTCCATTCTATATACCTTGTTCTATGTCCTAACTTGTCATTAAGTTAACTTTGGTGTATATGTAGACGGGTCTCTGGGTCTCCAGAGACTAAGAAATTGATCTCTGGAGACCAAAGTCTCTCATCGTGTGAAGCTCCACCTTAAGCGAGACCACTTAACACCAGTTTGACAGGTGACACTTCAAGCATTATTCATATTGTATAAACTTCGAAATTAGTGCTGTGGTTGGAAAGCTATTTCCGTTTACAAATTGAGAAGGCAAAGGGAAGAACGCTGCGCAGACTTGTGAAAAAATTTGTACTATATAGGGTAAAAGTCCTTTATCAAAATCTGCTGCGCGGGAATGTTTCGCTCATCAATCTCTGGTCATCTAATCATTAAAAAAAGTTGACAAAATTACTTAAAAGGTCCAGCAAGAGAAGCATATCGCCAGTGTCGATAAGTGCGGAGCTAGGTATTGACCACAAAACTGTTTTGAACCATTTACGCAAAGCTGGTACAAAAAGAATTTCGATGTGTGATAACTCATGAGTTGAGCGCGAAAAATATTATAAACCGAACTAACATCTACGATGCTGAATCGCAATGAAATCTAGCCATTTCTGTAACATTTGATAGCCGGCGATGAAAAATGTGTCACATACGATAATCGGAAGCGTCAAAGATCGTGGACAAGGGATGGTTAGCCGCGTTATATGCATTCACAATGCCAAGATTGACGCTAAAAAATATGATGCTGTGTGTCTGTGTGGTGGGACTGGAAGGGAATCGTCCGCTATGTAGTACTTTCAGTTGGTCAGACAATTAGTTCTCAACTCTACTGTGGACAACTAGAGAGATTACGCCAGATAATTGAAAGACAACACCCCGAATTAAATAAGAGAAAAGTGTTGTCTTCCATCACGACATCACCCAGCAACGCACACTTCTTTGATGACCCGCCATAAATTGTTAAAGCTTGGTTGGGATGTCTTGCTTCAGCCACCGAATAATCCCAACATAACACTCGCTGACTTCCACTTGCTCCGATCTCTGCAGAGCTTTTTCAATGGAATTAACCTGGCATCAAACGAAGCGTGTGAAAATAACTTGGTTCACAGTTGTTCAACTAGAAATCACTGAAGTACTTCTTTGATGACATCATGACTCTATCCGAAAAAATGTCGATAATAATGGAGCATATTTGGTTTAAATAAATTTATTTTCACACTATAAGAAAATCAGTTGAATTTTACTAAAAAACAAGTAAAAAAGCTAGAATTGGTCTAAGACCAATTCTTATGATACCCTAGATGAATGCCCGTTTTAAATTTCGTATGGTCACCGATCTATTCAAGTTTGATTTTGAAGTTGTTTTTCGCATATATTTCTAGAACGGTTTGTCGCACAGAAAAAATGATTATTAGCAATTTAATAGGACTCTGTATTTTGAAGTAGTTTTTAGTACAGTAAAAATGTCTTGGACTGTTCGTTTTCAAAGTATAGGTAAAAATTTAAATTTTTATATGCCGACATTAAGAAGGAGTGGCCCGATTTAATCCATTTTTGACATTTTATTTGCTAATGTAGTAAAAGCATCATGTACGAAATTTCAGCTCTCTACGTCGACGCGTTCTCAAGCAATGTCCAAATATATAGCGGAAAACGAAATTTTTATATGGCAACCCCACGAAGAAGTTGCCCGATTTGTCTCATTTTCGAACTTAATTTTACTTTTTTTTTAAAGCCCGTGTACAAAATTTCAGCTCTCTAAGTATACGCGTTCTCGAGTTACCGTGCGCACAGACGGACGGACGGACTGACATGCAAAAATCGAAATAACTTTTAATATTATGAATGGGTGTCCAATCCATTTTGTTCTACCATCATTATTTCGAGGTGTTACAAACGGAATGACAAACTTAGTATACCCCTATGATTTCATCTAGGGTATAAAAACAACACGAACTATTTTCCAGACCCTATTTAAAAATTATGGAAATGATTTTCAGTTGTTAACTACGAATAAAGAAAGTGATAGAGCGCTCCCATTCTCCACCACTTATGTTGTCACAGTTAGTTTTCCTCGCTTGCATTAATTCAATCCTAAATATCAACTTTATTTTCCAGATTCAGTTGTGGAGAGCTCTTTAGAGATTGTTAATTATTAACAAAAAGTAATAAAAGAAATCGCAATCAAATGCTAATTACTTCCATCTTCTTCTTCCTCCTCCCCGAAACACAATTGGTACCTTTTACTATCCAAAGCCCAAAGAAAAAACATCTCAAATAAAAAGAATACCCCGCCCTTTACTATATCCTTCAACAAACACAAGCTTCTTCCTAAACCTCCCCAAAATTTTGTACACTATCCTGTAGGAAAGAAAAATTCGGTTCAATTCTAAAAAGGATGCCATGGGATTATTTGACGGTCCGTGTAAACAAACTGAACGCCTCCAGCCATTGAAATAATCTCGCCAAGTCAGTGGAGAGGTCCCGGTTAAAAGACTTGGCTCATTACTGAATCGTATGAGACCCACTGGCATATATGGGTTATTTACAATAGCTGGGACTTGAAATATGAAAGCAAACATCCATCGATACGCAAATATTTTCGTGTGCAATATTTAAGTCCAGAATCCATTCATTTCGCTCCTTCATGGGAGGACGCCTCCGGACAGAGGAGTTTTTCATCAAAGGACCAGATGCGGCACCCATCCTTCGGCCTTATGGATATGAGCGTATGTCGGTAAGGTTTTGTGTACCAAATACTCGAGCGAGGCCTTACAGAAGAGTTACGACATACAACGAACGACTGATGGCGGAAGGCACAACCAGAAAGCCCCTTCTGACAAACGGAAAAACCTTTTGTCTGTGGTTCGTGTGATAGTCTAACAACTTGGCATGCGATTTGTCGATTTTCTTTGGCTACATTGGAATGCCAAGGTGATAAATTGTGCTCGTAACGTATTAGTGGGGTATTGGAAAAGTGGCGAAAGGAAATGTTCAGAAATTTCCCTGGTGGATGTGTTTTATGGAGGGAGAATGTTACTGCTTGTCTTTGCTCTGGACGGGGAGGGTTAACGGTACTGGATATTGCTTGGTGGCAGCAGCAGCAGCAGCTGTAATGGTGGTGTAACTGCGGTGTGGAGTATTTTATGGGACAAAGGGCAGATGGTGGTTGCATGTGAACAGAAAACTACTTGGTGTCATAGAAAAGGGACTAATCACGCAACGATGCGGTAATTGCAGGTACATGTTTACAGTTGTAGAATTTTACTTTGACCTGATTATGGGAAATTCCAAGGGAATTCCAAGAAAATAAGTAGTCGATATTTAATGGACTTTCCTAATTGATCAATATGGAAAATTGTATCTAGCATAGATGGAATTACACATACATATGTGAATCGGTAAGCAAGCGTAAGGGAGGATGTATTTAATGTTTGATATTCAGATATTCAAATTTAATTTATTTTTAACTTTACATAGTTAAATTTAGTTTTTGAAGTATGCTGACACTGAAGAATAATTTTTACTTACAGAAAGAAGCAACTGTAGTTGGTGTAAGTTTGAGATACTAATATCCAGTTGTCACGAACGTTTTTAGTTCCATAGCATTTTTTCTTCTTCTTCTTCTACGGATTGCACTTCTAGATATGTGTGAAGGATAATTCCACAGCTTGGTGGTATGAACAAGGAACTGATGTATACTGACATCACACATACTACTCCTTTCATTTTGGATAATTGATGTATACAAATACCGGTCCACTTGCTACTCATTGCAAAGTCTTCCTTTTTGGGTCTTTAATAATGAAACAATAAATATCTATAAATGCACGCTATTTTCGAAATTGGATTACTTGAAACTAGTATAAAGCTTAAGTCAACTTTAACCCTTGTGTGCACACTCATACACTTATGCACATCCAGCTTGCAAGGTATAATTTGTATGAGAAATGAAAGAATCCATAGTTAGAACATCAATGTAGCTGTCTTGTGGATTATCCAAGTGATATGAGAAATCCTCCGTAAGAAAATTTTCTATAATTTTTTTTTTATGTAAATAGGCTCTTTATTTTTTGGCGCTTCGGCTCTTTTCAAAGTTCCTTAAAATTAGGTGCCAAAAGGCACTACAAATGTAAGCAAAGAAAATCATAAATCCTCACCCTCAGGTCTCTAAACCACTATGAAAACCCAAGAGGAGCTGGGAAGGAATGTCGATACTGGCACTTATAGAGGTATATACGTCACGATATACCCGCGATGTACGGGTTTTCCAATAAGAAGTATTATTTTGATATTCAAAGAAAAATATAATTTTTTGAGATAAATGATCGGACCTTTATTTCATTATAAAGAGGAAGGTATGCCGTTAATAATGGAAAATAACATCAGTCAAATGACCACCACGACCACGCCTACAGGACCATATCCTTTTCATGAAATTTTCAATAACCAATTCTCAAAGTGGCTGCCCTATGTCCTCGATAGCCTCACGAATTCCATCTTTGAGGTCTTGAATCGACGCTGGGCTGTTGGCGTACACCTTCTCTTTCACGTGGCCCCAAAGGAAGAAGTCGCAAGGTGTTAAGTCACAAGATCTCGGTGGCCAATTGTGATCACCTCTTCGAGAGATAACTGGGTCCGGAAACTTTTCCCGTAAAAGATCAATGGTTTCGTTGCTTGTATGGCACGTAGTGCCGTCTTGTTGAAAGTAAACGTTGTCCAGATCAATACTATCCAATTACGGCCATAAAAAATCATTAATCATTTGTCGATAGCGCAATCCATTCACTGTAACTGTTGCTCCAGCCACATTTTCGAAAAAGTAGGGTCTAATGACCCCGCGGGACCATAAACCGCACCAAACAGTCACACGTTGAGGTTAGAGGGGCTTTTCAACAATAACTCTTGGGTTTTCCGAGCTCCAGATGCGACAATTTTGCTTGTTGACGAAGCCATCGAGGTAGAAATGGGCCTCATCACTCAAGATGAGTTTTCGATGGGATTCCGGATCATTTTCATGCATTTCAAGGACCCAATCAGCAAAGATTCGACGTTGTTGATGATCGGCCGGCTTGAGTTCTTGTGTTAACTGAACTTTATAAGCCTTAAGACCCAAATCTTTATGCAAAATACGGTGTAATGACGTTTGTGGAATGCCTAATTCCAAAGAACGACGAGAGATGGACAAACCTGGGTTTTCTTCAACACTTTCGGCTACAGCAGCAATATTCGCGGCTGTTCTTGAGCAACGTGCACGGGTTTTATTCTTTACATCACTATCTTGTCCCGACAGCTCGAATTTTTCTACCAATTTCAGTATTGCGGTCCGACAAGGTGCTTCACGACGACCCAAAAATGTTCGAGTTTTACGAACCGTCTTTGCCACATTTTCACCATTTTTATAGTGAATTTTAATAATTTCAATGCGTTGTTGAATCGTGTATCGTTCCATTTTTATTAATGGCGTAGTTTCTACTTGTCAAATGTAAAAAAATAACAGCTCCAAAAATGACATCTACCGGAATAGCGGGCTAATTAAAATAACACCTCTTATTGGAAAACCGTTTATTTACTCGAGAATCAAGTACCCTTGATGAAATCGATTAGCCTGGAAAAAATTAATAAAATTTGAGGTATAACAAAAGATATACAAAGTCTTGAGGATTGAATTGTGAGTTTGATTTTGAGAATAAGTTGTCTTTTACAAAGTGTAAAAAAAAGACGCTAACTAAACTAAATGTAACTTTCTTGATATACACCCTATCAAGGTGACACTGTCTAAGCTTTCCAGTGAATGCCCAATCAGCCTTCCTGTCACCTTCCGTCGGAAGTACTAGGACGTCAAAGTCAAAAAATTCGAAAAAAATTCCTATTTTTTTCAAATTTAACGATTTTCCCGCCAAAATGCATTATAACTATACAGTTTTATTACAAGATTTAGAAACCCCGGCACATTACCTTTAATTTGACTAAGCACATGTACCTGCATAAATGCAACCGTTTTTGAGATATTCCCGTTTTTATAATGCATAATTTCATTAATTTTGCTAATAACAATAGAAATTGCGCCTAATTTTATGCGATTCCATGATTCCATGCATTTCGGCGGGAAAATCGTTAAAATTTGAAAAAATTAGGATTTTTTTTCCAATTTTTTGACTTTGACGTCCTACTACTTAAACGGAAGGTGACATGAAGGCTGATTGGGCATTCACTGGAAAGCTTAGACGGTTTGCTATCATCCGAGATGAATCCCACCTTGATAGGGTGTATATCAAGAAAGTTACAGGGTGTAAAGTGGAAGGAGTACTAAAAATCTTAAACCCCCCTACCGCCGAAACGACGCATCTTACCCCCCCCCCCCCCCCACCTCCTTCACCTTATAATTTTTTGCTTGTCTCCACCTTAGCTATCAATCCCTTGAGTTTGGTGCAGCAATTATGAAACACCCTGTATAAGTTAAAATTAGTTTCGTCCTTGTAAAGTATCGTTGTTAGATTGATGTTCTAAAAGTTTTTGAACATAATCTCATCGTAATTCGGAACTGCAATCATCTTCGTTATATTTTCGCGAAGTATATTTTCTAACCGAGTTGCGTCTACTATGGGTAGAAAATATTACGGAATTATCAATTTTTAATTAATTAAAATATTTTTAATAAATCTGCTTTAAATTGACTGTAATAAATTATTTATTTTTTAGTCCCAATTTGAAATGGCTTAGTCTCAATTTGAAGTTGAAAAAGTATAGTGAGTAAGTTTATAAAATTTGGATCGAGACAAGAAGTAATAGCGGTCAGTGATAAATAATTATTTTATAGGAAGAAGATTTAAAAAAGCAAGTTATCGAGAAGTACATATACATTATTAAAGAAGAATAAATAAGTAAAGTGTTGTTACGCCCCGCCGTCTGCCAGAACCTGGAAATGTAATATTGGTTACATATGTCAGATATATATACAAACGTATATACAGGGTGTCCCGTAAGTCGACGTCAAGCCGGAGACCAAATCGACCCATGATGACAAAATACTTTATTGCAGTAATGTATGCCCTGAAGATGGCCCAAGCAAAGGACCGAAATATAGGCAAAAAACGAAAATAAATAAACGCTCACAAGGTCGTTAAACCCATCTTTTTATTCACTACAAATCGTAACAGTTACCAGAAAAATATAAAAAAAAACTCTAAGTAATGTATTTTTCAAATTATAGGCATTTCTTTTGTTTTCGAGAAAATGTACACCTTGTGATGGTTTATTAGCTCCTGTTGCTACAAATCTTTACTTTTTTTCAATTTTATTTTTCTTATGTAATCCCGAATAGTGCTTATGTAACCTGTTGCTTTAAGTTCTAAACCAACTGCTCCAGCTTGGAAGAAAATGTCACATTTTGACGAACCAACAATATATTTAATAAGGATTCTAAAATGGTATAACACTTGCTACATTATTTCTTAGATTACGGAAAAAAAAATGTTTCTTCAAAAAACCCAGTTTTGAAAAATTTCTTTTCACCTACTAAAAAAATTAAAAATCCACAAACTTAGAATTTTAATGCGAAGCTTGGTAGGATGGTAAATTTCATACCCAAGATTAATAGAAAAATAATCTTGTTATATCCCAAGATCAGCCAGTTTGTTGTGATTTTTACATATAAAAAAATTGCTAAACGTGATAGGGCAGAACATATACCACTGTATTCGTTGAGTCCTTAACTCATTGAAGGAAAGATATAACGCTTATTATTCATATATATATGTAAATAGCAAATGTATGTAGACTCTCCCTTAATAGCCATGTTAACCATGCATAGAGGGCCTCGCGTCCGTTCTTTGCAAGTAAATTTTACAACTTCCAGTAGATCGATTTTGGCAGATAATTATATTTTCGCATTCTCTACATCGAAATGAATAATTTAAGCATAATGTGGTCAATGGACATTAATTTTTACGAATTTATTTATTTTTTAAAATTCCACGATTAACCGGATTTACAGAAAATTGGCTTCCAATTACTTTTCGGTCATCCAAATGTAATGTTAACATTTCTGCCATGTAATCCGCGTTTCTTGAATTTTTATAATTTTCAAATCTGAGAAAAATAGAAAAAAATTTTTTCGAATGAATCTGGTTTTTTTAAATTTTTTTAATAAACATTTTTTTTTTCTATTTTTCTCAATTTTTTCATTTTTTCATTTCTTTTCTTTATTTAATTTTTTCATTTGTTTTTCAAGTCACTCAATTTCGCTGTTTGGGACCTGTTGATGAGTCAAAACCAAGACTTGAAACATGTCACCAAAAATCAAATGGCTTGTGTGATGAAATCACAAATTAAAAACATTTTTTCGCTTTTGCTATATACCGGAGAATTAAAAAAAAAACTCCTTCTGGAACAAATATAAATTTACCCCCGATAAAAAAATCCTAAAGAGTAATCTCTACTTTTATTTCTTTAAGTAAGTATAAAGAGAATTTAGAATTATGCAGTAACTCTGACTCACTTTACATTTTCTTCTTCTTCCTTTTCTTCTTTTCGTTCTTCTTCTTCTTCGTCTTCTTTCTTCTTCATCTTTTCCTTCTTCTTCTTCTTCTTCTTCGTCTTCCTATTCTTAATCTGCTTCTTCTTTTTCTTCCTCTTATTCTTCTCTTGGTTTAAGAGTAGAAACTGTGAACTCCGCTAACTGGGAACTTTAGTTTCTTTTCTCCTGGCTCAACCTTTTGTATGTTGTTGTAGGTTTGATGACAATGAAACGCTGCGAATATTCTGTCCAACTTGGTGTGTCACAAATTAAAGATTTTTCTACATACACTGGCAAATCTGCTGTCCAACATCAGGACAGAAGCACATATCAGAAGCTGCTAGAACTGTTATCTTTTCTTCAATAGAGTTCACTCAAGATTCACGAAAGACGACTGCGTGACAAATATCGCTCCTACATTGTACATTATGTTGTGAAATATTTAGCCCCGCCCGTAAGAATCAAACTAACTTGATGTTCGTCCAACGGTTTGACACACTGTGTGTCACACCGTCAAACAGGCAAACACACGGTCAAATCTGTCCGACAACATTGTCGTCGTTGGACAACATGCGTGACCGTGTATTATGGTCGTTGTCCTACTCGAGGTGGACAACATGCGTGACCATCCATAAAAGAAAAGGTAGGAAACATTCATACATTTTTATTAATTTCTTGTGAAAAAAATCAACGGCCATAAATAATGACGACATGAGAGAGACTATATGTCAACATTTGTATGGCCGTTGAATAAAAAAACAATTTTTTTTTCTCAAGAAAAAATGTATGAATGTTTCCTACCTTTCCTTTTACGGAGTTAATCAATTTGGCAAGTGAGCGGCTCATTCCGAGATACTGCAAATCTAATGATGCAAAACACTAACACTAGTCCCATAGACGAAGCGGACCGATTAAATAAAAACAATCGACCGCAATGGAGGTCAACTTAGAACCATCTTACATTTCTCTTAGTGTCAAAATGACACCAAAAAATGTTGACAGTTAATTTGATTCATTCACAACTTTAACAACTCTATCTCCTTGAAATAAATAATGAAAAATTCTGAAATTATTATTCCTTAAGCCTAGTACGGAGTTCGAGTAAAAAGTGACATTTCCATACAAATTTTACCGCTGGTAAAATCTCAAGCAAAAATTTCTTTACTAGTGCAGTACGGAGTTCACTGGTAAAAAGTGCCTTTTTTTCTATTATAAGATAGATGGCGTTTTGTAAGTCTCCGTTCATTTTACTGATTATTTTAATGTGCGGAGCATTAAAATACTGGTAAATCTTTGACATTTCTTCGATTATTGACAAAGCGAGTTTATTTAGGTTTTCCCGTGGATTTCCTTGAAGATGATACACACTTCGACCTGCCGCAGCAACAAATTGGTCGTCGATATAATGATTTATATCCTTTATAAATAATAATCACCTAACATTTTTTAAAATATTTCTGATTAATTGTGATTTTAACAGCTGTCATTTCGTTTTCTCCACATAACACTTTCATGAACTTTTTACCAGCGTTAAAATGAATTTTTTTGGAGACCGCGTTAAATTTTACCAATACCCGAACTCCATACAAGGCTTTAAAGTAAAAGAACAAATTTAAATTTGGAATGCAAAAATTGATTGTGAATATTTCAAAAATCATGCAATTCACCTGAATTTTAATAACATCGTAAAATTCCCTACGTACATAAAATCACGTTGGTTTTATCTGTCAGATGTTTTCGACAAATGCAGTTCACATTTAAAATTTTTTTCATTATTTTCAAAATTTACTCATCAACAATTTTCCAACGAGTACCAATATACCTGCAGCAGGGAAGAGAAAGGAAAGAAATACCATAAGCAGCTCTCACTAAATTAATATGGAGAAAGGGAAATAGTCTTCAGTTTTCTAATCTGTTTATTGAAGCATCTGTAATGGATAATCATTTGCCTGAGTCAGGATTAACTCTTATGTACACACCCAAAAAACATTACACTCCTGCATATCCGGCTACCTCGGTAGCCAGGTATAATTTGTATGAACGATGTAAGAATTCATAGGAAATTTCCAGTTAAAGCAAGAATGTAGCCGCCATATGGATGTGGATTATCTTAGTGGCATAAGAAATCAACCGTAATAAAATTTAATTAAGATTAAATAGGAAAACTTTAGTATAAATTCTCTTAACGCGGAGTCTGGCGTGCTATGTAGCATGTTATTTCTTTTAAAATTAAGATGGCTGCCAATTATTTTTTTTTATTACGTGGTTATTTATATCGAAAATTTACAAACGACCAGAAATTTCTGCTGCCGAGTTTAACCGGTAATGTACACACACACTATACTATTTATGAAACTTTATTTCCTATTAATTTAGAATTTTTACCTAATAGAATGAATTACGGACAACGACATGAATTTTTAATAAGTTTAATAGAATCTGATGATGTGGTGTTGAATATGTCGATAATGAGTCAGATGAAGAATGACTGCCTCAGGAAGTGGACGACGAAGATTCAAATGTTGAAAATGTTCGTCAAGATGATTACATTCAAATCGAAATGGCCCACGAAGATAAGGACAACTGCGACGAAGAATCTAATCACAATGCCGCAGAAGGGTCGAGCACTCTGGACAACGTTTTACGTGGTAGAGATGGCACTATATGGCGCCCCAACTCTACCAACGTCCGAACTTTAAGCCATAATATTTTCGACAAAGAGCATGTCCAATTCGCTCAACGACCCTCTTGTCTGCGTTGGACACCTTCAAATGTATTTTTAATGATGTAATGTGCAACATAATTATAAAGAAAACGAATAGGAAGGCAAACAGCGTTTATGATCAGCACAATAGTGAACATCCAGAAATACCACCAAAAGTTTGGAAAATTGTAACTGCCGAAGAATTTGATTCCTATTTAAGGAATAACTGCACGTTTACGTAATTTTAATGACAAGCATATAAGGGAGCTATGGAAAACAACAGCCTATCCTTTGTATCGCACGAGTATGGGAGTGAATCGTTTTTGTTCAATAACACGCTTCTTACCAATCAATAATCCTGCAACCCGAGGACTTCGTCTGGAAAATGATAAAGCGGCCGCTATATCAGAAATATTTCTGCTCTTGAACAACAACTTGCGTTTCCATTACGTGCCATCAGAATGTGTTGTTGTTGATGAGCAACTGTTTCCATATAGATTCAGAACACAATTCACAAAATACATGCCATCTAAGCCTGCAAAATATGGCATAAAAGTTTGTTGGGTTTGCGATGCTTCAAATTCATACCCAATTACTGGTCAAATATATACAGAGAAGCAGTTATTAGGCAGAGAAGTAAATCAAGAAGAGCGCGTGGTGAAAAACTTGTGTATGAGATGTAAAGGAAGCGGAAGGAACATTGTAGCTGATAACTTTTTTACATCACTTCCACTTGGACGTTTGCTGGGGTCGAAGAATTTTTCTATTGTCGGCACATTAAAGAAGAATAAGCCTTATATACCTAAGGAAATGCTGCCATCTAAGTCGCGGGATATATTTTCATCACAAAAGTGTTATATTGTCGACACTCCACTATGTCGATAATGTGTCCGGAAATAAAAGAAAACCCGAAGTAATAGCTTATTACAACATCACGAAAAATGGAGTAGATAACATGGATAAATTGCTTGGTCACTATTCTACTAAAAAGCGGACACAGGGAATGGTCTGTGCCTTTTTTTTTTAATAATATTCTTGACATTGCATGTCTGGCTGCTTATAAGATTTATTCGGAGAATCAACCTGCTGGTTCACATCGGACATACCAACGCCAGATTTTCTTACAAGACTTGGGAAGGCAACTGACGTTAGAACATATTACGGCGCGGTCTACAAATGTAAATATTACAAGAAACTTCGAGAGCAGAACTGGAATTGAATGTAACTAATTTATAATATTGTAAATATTTTTATTAAATGTAAAAAAAATACTTTTTCGTTTTCATTATATTTCCTTATTTTTTTCTTAAGTTTATTAACCAACTATGTGATAACGTTTCTCATATAAAATCTCTGGCTACCCGGGTAGCCTGGGTGTATTGACTACGGATTAAAAAGTTCGAATTCAAAAAGCCAAAATATTATAAAATTTTTATAAAGTTTTTTTGCATAGATCGACATATCCCAAGTAACTTTGGGATGGCGTGGATCCTCGAGGCAGTATATTTCTACTAACAGTTTTTACAGGGAATCAAAGTCAAAATGGCTACCCGGGTAGCCGGATGTTTACACAAGGGTTAAAATGGATTTACTAATATATGTTGTTGTTAGATTTGGTATTGGTTTTGGTTTCAACAATACTATTTTTATCTTTATGCAGTTATTTGGATACTCCTTCCAAAGGTCTCGATAAATAAATTACAAAAATGTAAAATGTAAAAAAAAGCGAAATTTAGGATTGGGGAAGAGGCACCTGTTTCTTTTAATCTTGACCGAAGCATTTAGGTGCACGTTGAAAAGTTTTTAATGATATCCCTACCTTATCCTCCAAATTCTATTCTAATGAAATTCCTTAATTTTTCCTTACCCAGGTATGCGAGTACTCATTGTAAAGGAATTGATATGTTAATTTAAGAAGTGCAAAAGTGTTCGCGACTAGATTTCAGATTCGGTACAAAATTGTTTTTGCTTTAATTTATTATAATATAAAATTCTGCAATGGAAACATCTTGTGAAATTATGCAAATTTTTTGTTAATATCCAAAATTTACAGGAGCTATCACGAATTTCACCAAAGCTGATGTTATAAATATCCTTGTTATTTTGTGGTCTCGTGAATTTCTTGCAAAATATCGCAATTCATTTTGCATGTATTATTATTGTTCTTGTTTATATCTCTTCCCCCCCCCCCCCCCCCGCCGCAAATTTGATTTGAAAATTAAACAAATTTCTTTGTGTGGAAGAAATTCATTATTTTAACCGTATTGGTGAATTATTCATATTCATTTGCTTAATATTTTCAAATATTGTAATTTCCACTCATTTCAAGTAATTTTTGAGGTTCATTACAACCTCAAAATATCTCAAGTTTTTATATCAAATTTTTCTAAATTAATTTTTAATTTTTAGTTTAAATCAGTGAATGCTGGCTGACGTTAAAGTCTTTAATTTTCCCACTCTCTCACACTTATTTCTTTTAATTTAACCTTGCTCTAATAAAATTCCATTAAGGTAGGTACCTACTCAAATATTATTATTATGAAAAAACGTTTTAGTTCCATTGGGAAGAAAGTTCATCAGAAAAATGAGAGTTCCACTTCTAATCCATGCATGTATGTGTGTATGGCTGTACAACAAAGGCAAGAACAGGAAGCAGATCGCTTTCACCTTTTCGAATTTATGTATGTTTGTATATTATGCAAACAGCAATATTATTCAGTTGCATCCGCTTATCCCTAATTCAAAATTTCCCAGCAAATATTCCGGGTAAAAGCCATCTCTGGTTATGGAATTTTTCCTTCCTTCCTTATATGGCTTCTGTAATTTCTCTGCATATGATAGTCCATGTTGCAGGCTATTTCGCCATTTCGGATATATAGGATAGTCGTGTAGACCATCATGGTTCGGTTGGCTTATGGTACAATTTTATATAAATTCCCATGCTCTGCATTTTCTAATTTTCTTTGAATAGTATCTGAGATAAAAGTGTGTAATAAAATGAGATATACTATAGCTGCTATATGTAGATGCAGATGTATACTTAGCATAGTTGGTTGTATGGGAAATGTCCATGGAGCAATCAGCATGAAGGGGGGTCTTTGAAAGAGTTTTCTGCCTATTTGGGATGGAGATTAAAAATTAGTGAAGTTATCTTCTAAGTTCCTTGTTCCGGTCTTTCGAAACAAGATAATAGAAAAGTCTTTAAGATATCTTTTATGTACTTTTGTAAGTAAGAAGTGAGGATAGTTGCTTCTAAAACACTGTTAATTTCTGGTACAAACTTTGAAAGTTATTATAACTTAAAATAAATTGCTACAATTAATTTTGCTTCCAGCTTGCAAGATGGTAAGGAGAAGTTATGTTACGTTGAAGTGGCGGCTATCGAAACAGCTTTGAGTGAGTAAGTCTTACTAAGACCTTGCAAGAGTCCGTTCTAATAGTATCTTGTTGAAACTTTCTTTAAAATTGGTGGGTCTGGCATGTGTGATGTATTATTGCCCACATCAGGACAACTCCTTCTTAGCAGAGCTTCTGTTTTTTTAACGTATTTTTGATCATAGCTATCTTAAGATAATACAGGTCGCATATATCTCCCTTCTACAGTAAGCGCGTCCACAAGTCCTTAAGTCTACGATTCTTCAATTGATTCTAAAGGTCTACGTATGCATTCTCCCGTCAAATGTGAATATACAGCTAAACCTTTCCTAATAAGTTCATCTGCCCCTCTATTTTCACGGACGTTTCTAGAAGCAGTGGTGGATCCAGTTATAGGGCCCGGGGATGGGTTTTATTAGAAATCTTAGCGCAAAATGGTGTCATGTACATATTAACAAAAAGTAAACAAACATAAACAACCCTCTTAGCAAAGCTCTATGCAAGAAATATTGATAAACAGCTTATGGCATAGTAGCATAAAAACGTTTCTTGTTTATTAGATAGAAAACATTTCTACGGCATTATGAAGTAGTTTTCTTGTAAACACAAATGCAAGTGTTCTTTGTTCAGTTCAAAAACTTAAAATAACCAGAAGTTGTTTGTGTGTTGAATTCGTTTAGGAAATATCAAACTCTGCAGATTACATTTTCACACCAGAAATTTAATGCTTTTTCGACCAAATGTTGCTAAATTTTAAGGGATGGATGCTGCCATCCACCACGATACCCCATTTATAAATTTGAGTACACATAAACTCTTAGGAAACGAGCTGAAAATACTTCAATGTCAAATTATTTTATGAGCCAGCCAAGGGCAACATTGAAACTGTTCGTAGTCCGTACGTTTCCCGACATCCCACTTCCGACACTCTAATCACAGTTGTTCGCACAAAGATGTCGAGATGATGCGAAATGTCAAATAATTACCCGAAAGGAAATAAAAGACGTTGGCTACACAGTATTACAGCTTCATGTAACAAAGTTAAGTGCGCCTTCAATGAGGCCTTCTGAGTATCTACTATAAATAAGTAAAGGGCCACAGGAATTTGACTATTTGTGACGCAAATAGTCAGTTCGACGATGCTCTTCCCCTTAGGAGCTATTTCAAATACGCCAAATTATACTTACAAGGAGCTTTACACAACACAAAAAGTCTTCAAAGTCAATAAAAGAAGAAACAAAATAAAGTCATCAAGTCGCTGTTGAACGTGCTTTAATTATGGCGTGTGCTATTGTTGCTGGAGGACTTTAAGGAAAACTGGGTTGTTGCCTGTAGACGGGTGATAAAGCTACTTCACTGTATACGCTTTGCAGCACAGCGTATATAAGTATTTATGTACATATGTAAGAGAAGTAGATGCTGGAATATCCTGCCACCCGCCGTCTTCATCGTAGCAATGTTGTACATATGTCCTCCATGTTATGTCATAGCTGGATAGATGGATTTGTTCAGAATATACTTCAAGTGCTCCACAAATAGTCAAAGCGAGCCCGAGTTGTGAACACAAAAAACTTCAATAGAAGTTCGAAAGAAGTGGATCCGATTATAATCGCTGTGAGTTCGAGGTGCTTTTACATTTGCAAGTTCCCCCTACCGCGCCACACAACCAACGATTCATGATGGAAATCTTAACAAAGTAGAACTAGCGCAACTAGGACTTGTATGCTCCTTTCTAGGGTTAATCTCATTAAAGCCTTTTTTTTTATCTATCTTTAAAGGATGTTTGCCTTTTAGAAGTGTATTTATATCTTTCGATTTACCCAGGCTTCTCCTGTAATAGATCTTTTCAATTTAATTTTCTATGATGCTTTAAAGTCTTTTTGCATGGAGAGTAGTGCGTCTGTATTTCTTCAATTACGAACTTGCAACAAATCTGTAGGATATTCTTGAGAATTTTGTCACAGGAAAGAACTTTAAAATTCTGTAAATGTTCCGTTAAGGAAAGAATCTTACAAGCATAATAAAAACAAAATAAAGAACACATCCCGGCAACTCTCATAAATTTTTAGGAAAAGATATGCATCTATCAGTGAATATCTGTCTCACAAAAGAATCAGAAAAAGAAAGTAACAAAACAAGTTCGCTTGGGTTAGGAATAGAAATGGAATATTGATGAGGAAAATTTCAGATACAGATAATCAGATTTCAAAGTTCAGCACTATTTATGTCTCATAAAGATTATGACATTTTTTTTTCCTACAGATGAAGGTGGTTGTTCGAATTTGCATACTTTCTAAAAATATTTTATTACGCTCAACCCTTTCCTTTTTAATGGATAGTAAGAAGCAATGGACCCCACTAGAGAACTGTTCATCAAGAAGCTACTTTTTTTTATGCTGATATAAATAAGGGCGGCATAAATTTATGCTGAAAAGCTCAAAAATAGCATGTTGGTGATCCTCCCCCAATAGATGTCAAATTGATAATCTGGTATTTTCCTTTGGCACAGTTTTTAGTAATCCTATTAAATCAAAATTTTAAGTTTCTCAGATAGATACCAGCGTTACTTAAATAATACTTTTAATATTACATCGATTAAGGTCTCTATTAGATCCTTAATGGACCTTTTTGTTCAAAATTATTTGAAATTTTCAAATATTAAGAAAGCTTTCATACCGCTCTAAGGAAGGATACTAAGAATAATAAGACAAATTTGAGACAAATATCTTGGAAAATCTTTTTTTGACAGCTTCCACCATTTTGAAAAACCACGTTTTAAGGAAAACCCGTTGCAAGTTTCGAGTACGGAATTTTCATATGAACTGTTTTTTTTTTTTACGATCAATCGCAATACCAAAAGTTCATACAATATTCCTTCGGCTTCTTCAAATAAATTTCGCGATCAAAATTTAACAGGATGTTTGTGGTATTGGTAGTCCATATTTTAGCTATTCCGAAAAAAAAATATAATAAAAAAATAAATTATACTAGGATGATCGCTAGTAGTTACAACACCGATATGTGTTGTAGTTCGTATAGGGACGAATTTGAGTGCCTTTTCAAAAAGTTTTGGTCCAATCTTTTCCCACCAAAGCTGAAACATTTTGTTTGCTTTTCTTTTTGTCATTTCCTAGGTCATTTTAAAAAAAGGCATGGTCTTAAAATCAGCTTGCTTGTTGAACTTTGTACTACCAAGTCTCAAGCAAGAATTTGGTGAATAACACACAATAAAGTGTTTTTCGTTTTTTTTTTTTTTTTTTTTTTTTTTGTGACAGGACAATCAAAGATGCCAAGCATCAAGGTTAACGAGGACCATTGCGATGACCTGCTGAGAATGAGAATCTGACGACTGAAATTATTCTAAATTTACACAGAAAATAAGCATTTTTCAGTCGATTTTCATGAAGGGATTAAATTCTTTTTTGCATTTTACGTTTTTGCACTTTACAAACGGGAATAATAATTTCGATATTTCGTACCCAACCCTTTCTTTCTCATATTCCTAACTGTGTGTACTTCTCAACTTTGAATATTTCTAATCTAAAAATAGTTATCACTGTAAAAAATGTGCATAATTATTGCCTCAAAGCTTAGGTCTTTTCCAATAAAATGTAGGGAATATTCCTTAAAAGGGAAAAATACCTAAGCTTTGTGGCAACAATTGTGCACATTTTTACAGTATAGTTAAGGGCCAATTGTGATGATACCCTAGATAAGAATGCAAGTATTTACTGGAATTTTTAAAAGTCGACCATTACTCTAGAATTTTTAAATATCTGAAGGATAGAATTCTTCTAATAAAAAATATTCGAAATAAATTGTTGTGGGAAATTCATATAAAAAAATACCTCGGCTCTCATCTTTCAATAAAATTCTGTTGTCGAAATGATGCCGTTAAACTTCGATGCATTTATTCATCAGCATTTCAAATGATAGTACACAACTGAATAGTGTGTCCACTTCAATTTGGGCACATACATTCCTGATTCGCTCAATCATATTCTCACAAGATTTTGATGCTTTATCTTTTCGGTAGACCCACAAAAATAAATCTCACTAAGTTAGATCTAGTGATCTGGCAGGCCCAATTTATCGAACCACCTCTACCAATCGACGTTTAAGTGCTTGACGTGGTACGGCTATTATTCTGCCATGATTTGAAACTTTATCTATCGCACTTCTCAGCTTAGGTCTTCAAATAACACAGGAACTTCATATTCCACATGATCTGTGTATATTTGATAGTCAAAATTGTTTTCAATGTTGTAGGGGCTGATGAAATTGCCGCCAATTATTTCACACCACACGTTGATAGTATGATAAATGACACTGTCGGAAATCCCTGAGTATAAAAATTGACAGCATAATCAAAATTCCTATCATATTCTGCGTATATGAAAATCATTACGATTTTCTCTTGTAAAGTTAAATAAAATTCCACACTAAAAAAGTATCAACATTCTAGTCGCTTTACGTGCTGTCGAATAATGTTTTGAGCCTAATTCGGCGATAAGGCAGGTGTCTTTATTTTTGAAACAATTTTCGAATTGAGAAAAATCTCGTCTCTTTGCGGTATTTTTGTGCCTGCGTTACACAAAAGTAGTTTACCTACCAGCCATATAAATTGCAAATTAAATCAATTTGTTGAAAGAAAATTAAAAAAAAATTAAATTCCGTCGATTACAACACGATCGGTCATGAGTCGAAAAAATGTTTCGAATAAAAGTCTGATAGATTTTTTGATGTACTAAATTATTATTTCAGAGTTATCCGCTATCTTCCCCACAGAGAATAAGGTGATGGGGCGGGGATTAATTTTAGCACTAATGAATTTCCCCTGTGAAAATTTTAACAATTTTTTCGTCAGATGCACCTTTCTCCATATATTTAAAAATTCCAGCTTAAAAAAATCACGCGGTATAATTATAGCTACACCTCTTCTTTGAAAAAACTCTCATTCAAACTTTAAAATTAGACATAACCAATTCAAAAAGTTTTTAATACCAAAAATCCATTTACAGTATACCGATATGAAAAGCGATTAGGAATAATAATTTTCTCAGTAAACTGGAAAAATCTATCTATATTTTTGTATGGCAACCCAACAAAATGGTTGTCTGGCCCATTTTCACACCTCGAATTGCAATATAATATCCAATTAACAATGTTTGACAACCTTACGAAAGAATTGCCTTATTTTTTTCCATTTATAAAATTAGAACTAAAATTTTTCCATATTGTCTACGCGTAGTAAACATTTACCAAAAAATACATATTAAATTTTACTTTTACCCTTTCTGACACACTGTAGCCATATGTCTGTAGCTCCTCAATTCCTTAAATTAGTTTCCTAAAGAGTATTATTGATACCCACATTTTTCACCTCAGTGTTATCTTTATTAGGTATGCAGCTACATAAGTTTATTGCATTCTTTCAGTTGAATAAAAACTTAGAAACGACTAAGCGCAAAAATTATTCCAGTTATTGCCCACTTAGTTATTTCTGTTAAACAATATGTAAAATGTAGCTGTACCCATATGGCACATTGGGCACTAGGAAGTATCCTATCCATATAAGGGGTAAATCAAAATTTTATTTCCTACGATTATATTGTTTTTTTATAAATTGTATTTTGTTTATTTCTCTAAATATATTTAATTTAAAATAGCGCGGAGAAGTAAACAAGAACAACATATAATTTTGGAGCTAGATGTAGATAATTCTGAAAAAGAATTAACGATGAGGAATATGAAGTCACTACGTCTACTAACAACGAACAGCAGACTTGTTGGACGAAAAGGGTGACAATTTTGACTCTCTATATCTTGTATGCTTACAAGTATTAACAAATATTAGTAAATATATAGGAACGGAAGTATCTATCAGCACGATAAAGTGATCATTTATAAATATAGGTAGAGAGAACAAAAGTGGCTCTAACTAGAACCTTGTGGTACCCCACAACTAAGTGGTAGATAGAGATATTAAGTTTATCTACCTGACTAGAATCACTCAGAAAGTTAATAAGTAATCTTACATTTGAAGATCAAGAGTTAAGTTTGTTCCCAAGTTTAGAAACTAACATGGTTAACAGGGTCAAAAGTTATACAGAATTCATGAAGGATTACAATGGATAACAAATAATTGTCGATAGCCTCAAATATATCAGTCGTTATGGATTGCTATATCATTAAAAGTTTATTTGTCTCTAAGTAGTTTACCAGTTGTTTGTAAAGATTATGGGCGTTATTCATAGACAAACACTAATGTCGATTTTAGTGAAAGTAAAGTTTATATTTAAAGTCGACATTAAGATAATGTTTATTTATAGATGAATTTGAAGTGTGTTTTAACAGTGCTTCTCAAACCTTTTTTATATTACGGCTCCCTAAATATAAAAAAAAAATTCAGTCCTCCCGAAAAAATTATATCTACTAATAAAATAATCATTAATTTTTTAATCAATATTTTTATTACTGCTTTTAAATGATTTTAAATCAAGTTTTCCAAACAAAATAAACTTCAAAACTATTTCAAAAATGGTATTGTATAAAACTAAATTTAAACAAAATAATCTAAAATTTGTTACCAAAATAAGAATTTAATGGGAGGGAAGTGATTGCAATATCCGGTGAAATTTCAGAAACACTAATTCAAAAGTTTTGCGATAAGTTGTTGCACGAATATTCTTGCGGTTGGCTTATGCAAAATTCTGTTCGACTTTTTCATTAAATTCTAATTAATGGGAGTTATTACTGAGATCTTAAAAAAAAACACGGAAAGTTAATACGAGTTTGAGTCAAATCTGTGCATATTATCATGATCAAAATTCCACATAGTTTGAGAAAAAGTATAAACTTAGGTAATGACGTGTGAAAAATAAAGATTTCGTGATTTTATATGTATATAATTAGCTTTAGGAAATTCTCAAATTCGTGACATTTGCAAAGTTTGGTACATAATAACGTAGTAATGGTACATCAAGTAGATAAATTTGTACTTGAGTATGGAAGATCTTGAAGTGGAAGAGGAATTGACGGAGAGAAATTTAGTAAAAAAGTTCTGGTTACTAATATATTTTGGTTTGACACTTGCTATTTTCAGAGACGAGTAACTATCACAATTGTGATATTATTGGAAAGAACAAAGATCGAACCTTTTTCTGTTTCGGAGCTAATATCAATCAATTGTTCTAGAGCCATGATCATATTTCAATTTTTAAGCAAATGGTATTCTTATCCAGTCGTACTTTTGATCCTCATTTATGTTTGGCAAATATTTATCAAGAAATCGTTTAGATTCGTCAATATTATTTAGTATTATTTTTTTAATTGCATTTGAGATTAATATTACATTGGTGCTAAGAATCTCATTTAGACAAGAGAATATTTTCGTTGATAGAGTTTGACCATGAGCAAAGTTTTTGTTGGAAAGCAATAAGTTCTGTATTCAAAACTAAAATGTTGGTATCTTTTCCCTGCAAAAATATCTGCTAAATATGATATAAGACACAACCACTTTTCATCACTAAAGTGCGAAGCAACGTCTGGTCTTAAAGTAAGAGTCGATGCTCATCTTTAAGTGCTACAAATGCCCTGTATTTGTGTGTGTTTCATTCCGCCATTCTTGATCATCGCTATAAAATTCATTTTTACTTCGTTGAAAATTTTGGTTTGCTTTCGGCACTGACGTGTATATAAACGGACTGACTAATCACCTGTTTCATGTGGCACCAGTCTTGATTTCAGAAAGTATTCTCTCACTGTCAATGCTACCAACTGTCGTAAATTGGAGCTATATTTAAATTATTTTGGAATTTACTTATACTCGTATGCATGACAGTGGGATATGCCGAATTTATCACAAAAGTATTTGGGACTATTTGTATTGTTAAATTTTAATTACGAGTCGAAGGGAGTGTTTTTTACAAGGATTTTTACAAGCAATTTCTTTTTCCCATCGTTACAGTTAAGTGGGAAAATATGTTTTTACGGAAAGAGACAGGAATATGAAAGTGGTGACATTTGCTTTCATGCATTTTTGGTTCAACGAGCAATCCATTTATATAAATGTCAATGGCTTTGGGTTTGTCGCATTGACGCAGAAAAAACTGTGAAATAACAGAACGGGCACGAAACAGATCTTACTCTTACTCCTAATTGTTAACTAATAGTAGTGTCAATAAGTTAGAAATGTCTACATAATATTTGTTCATTTTCATCTCCTTTAGTTATTACCTCGTTGGTTGAAACAAATGATTATTTCATAAAAATCTGTTAAAGTTTAATAATAACCGGCCAAGTGAGAGTCGGACTCGCGCACTAATGGTTCCGTACCATCGTACAAAATTTAACACTATGTACTTTTTATTTATTCTTTCGAATGAGAGTAGACATCACGGGAAAAAATAATGCCGTCATTTAAAATAATAATAATAAAGCTGTCATTTGAAAAAACCAAAAAAATGCCTACTTATGATAATAATAATGAATAAAACGAGGAAAAAAACGCCGAAAAATCATGTTTCTTGTATGGGGGTCCCTTTTAGTTTTTAATTTTATTTTATTTTTATTATTTGTTGTTATAGCGGCAATAGAAATACACAGTCTGTGAAAATTTCAACTGCCTACCTATTACGGTTCATGAGATACAACCTGGTGACGGACGGACGACCAGCGAAGTCATAGTAATAGGGTTCCCGTTGTTACCCTTTGGGTACAGAACCCTAAAAATGAACCTCTGTCTTGCTAAGTAACTAAGCATATTGCGAAATCAAATTTAAAAAAATGACGGGTTTGAAAATTAAATAAATTTAGAAATACATATTTTTTCTTATTTTTTAAAAAGAATTTAAAATTTAGAAATACTTAAATATTTCGCGCCTCCTTGTAAGAGCTTCACGGCACCTAAGGGGCCGCGGCTCCCAGTTTGAAAAATACTGCTTTAACACTAGAACTACCGAACCAGTCATTTTGACTGTTTTTGCATTTTGTTTCGCGAATATCTTCTTAGTATTAATATTTTTTTCTGAAACTTTGTTATGACTTTTAAGATAACAATTAAATAAAACACATTTGATGATTTATTTTATTTCTGTGTCTAACATAAAAGAGATAATTTTTGTTTGTGGTACTTATATCATAACCAGTCATTTTGACTGGTGTGTGTTTTTATGTCAGTGATAGAGTTTTGATCAGTTTTTTTTTTTTTTTTTTTTTTTGTATCATACATTTTATATAATACAACTTTTCAGGGGAATACCCTTTTTACAGAATGGCGAAAAAACCAGCTACTTTGAGATTACAAGATATACAAGACATACTTTTGGAATGTTCAGATGTTGACGATGAAGATATTTCTCATATTGAGGACGAATTTTTCGAAAATCAAAGTGATACGAGTGGTAAAAGTGTCCATTTCGAAAGCAGTGATGACGAAAATTTTGGTGAAAATAATAAAGATGAACCGAGCGACTAAGAAAACAATATTATTTTGTATAATATACAAAAACGAAGATGTGTTCGGATTCCTTCCAGTTATGAGGAGGAAAATGATAGAAGCAAGATGCATAAATTGAAGTTTCTCCAAATGGAACTATTTGGAAACCCCTAAAAGAAAGAGGTGCTGTTGGAAGGTTACCAAGTTATTGCATATTCAAAGATTCATCTGGGCCTACAGCACATGCCAGAAGGAATATTATGTAAGGGGAAGCAAACCAATGCCTTCTTACTATTGATTGATCACCATATATTAGAGCATATCAGAGTTTGCACTGAATTGGAAGCCTCACGTGTTTTGGGGAAGAAGTGGAGACTTTCAGAGGAAAAATTGAAGACTTTCATTGGAATACTGTATGGACTTGGTGCACACGAAGCGAAAGGATTGAAATTACCATATTTATGGAACAAAAAGTGGGGTCCGGATAATGAATGGAAAACGAAATGAAAGAAGTTAACGCTTGCAAACGGATAAATTTGCGTTAGTATCTACTGTTTAGAATAAATTTATTGTCAATAGCCAAGACTGTTTCAAACCAGGAGCATATATTACAGTAGATGAGTAATTGTTTCCAACGAAGGCTAGATGTAGGTTTACACAATATATGCTAAACAAAACAGATATTTTTAGGATAAAATTCTGGCTGGCGTCTGATGTTGACACGAAGTATGTTTCCTTACCTAGCAAAAGATGAGACACGAAATTTTTCAACACCTCTCAGTGAATTTGTAGTAATCAAACTATTGGAGCCTTATACAATGAAAGATAGGACTGTAACAACCGACAACTTGGTAAAATCTTGCTTTGGCTTCTAAATTATTGGCCAAAAACACTACATTGGTTAGAACAGTACGTTCCAACAAACGGGAGCTTCCGAAAATTTGTGAAGAAAAGAAAGATGGTATGGCTCGTTTTTCAACATTACTATATGAAACAAATGACTGTACACTTACAGTTTAAGAAAGCAAGCCTCGCAAAAAAGTAGCTTTATTGAGTACCAAGCATAAAAGCGTCAAAATTGAAAACAACTACAAGAAACTGCCTGAAACTCTATCTTTCTATAATAAGACCAAATTTGGTGCCGATGTGACTAATCAAGTGGCACGCAAATATAGTATTAAGGCAGGATCCAGAAGGTGGCCACTTCAGGTATTTTTCAATATTTTAGATCTAGCAGGCAAAAATTCTTGGTTTATTTATAAAAATGTAACGGGAAAGAAAGTTTCAAGGAAGGATTTTTTGTTTCGTTTGGCTGAAGAACTTTCATGTGGCTATCAGGAAGGTGAAATTCAACGTCCATCAACTCATTTTCCAACGATACTCTGCCCAACACGTAAGTGGTGCCAAATAGCACTTTGCAATAACAACAAGACCACAACAAACTACTTCGTCTGCACGAAATATGTGTGTGGAAAATGCACAGAAAAAATAGTTTGTATTTGTAAAAATTGTGGCAAGCTATAATTATTTTAAATAAAAACTAACCTAATATCCAAAATAACCATGAAGTTTTATTAATTTTATATTTTATCAATACTATTTATTAATTTTGTAAAACACCTTACATTGTGCGCACCATTTTTTTTTTTTTTTGCATTTAAAATATTAATTTTTCATATCCAGTCAAAATGACTGGTTTTGGTATAAATAGGTATAGTAAAATTGTCGGTAAATCTAGTGTTAAAACAAATATATGGTAACAAATAGGGGAAATAAGAACATCCCATTGGGGAAATAAAAATTTCTCAAATAAAAGATGATTTGGGAGCAATCCATGGAATATGCTGCAATTTCCTCAACACTTGCATAATATTTTATGAAATGTGATAAAAGTAGTACTACTGTTCAACTTAAAGATTTGATTATCCTACTAACTGTAGCCTGAGATATTTTATGACAAGATACTACTAAAAGAAACACTTATTGTAATAAATTGAATTTGTATATCTAAATTCTAATTTCCTACCCGAGTCCTCTTTATGAGTGCTTTTTCCAAAAAAATGTAAGGTAACATGCACCATCATAAAATCATCAACAGGCAATCCTCTATAATTCATTGTTTTCGATAGATTTTTTTTTACATAACGGACAGATTCCTTTCGAAATCTGTACCTTGAGCAAAATTGTGTGTCATCCATTTCCAAAGGGTCTTGTCGAGAATTATATACGTATATTTTTTTAAGTCAGAAATTGTTTACATCATTAATAAAAGCTAAATCTTCTTCGGTTCTTCTATCCAGGCGCGTGGAGGGTCACGGGGGTCATGAGAAGAAGACAGCTATTGTTTCGAAAAGTCATCTATCATAGGTACCTATCACAGGATGGTAAGTACTTTTGGAATACTACATATTTATTTTAGTGTTTGATTGTTTAGAAAAAGGCACGCAATGCTTAGCAGCCCAGTTATTATGATGCTTTTATATTTTTGTTGCACCAATTAATCATGAAAAGGCTCACAATTTAGAGATTTGAAAGTGTTATTGTTTCCAAGAAATTGGTCAGCGATCATAAATTGTTTTTTACCTCTGTGATTTTCCTACATAAAATCAATGACAGGAAAACTTGGTGAGGAACTCGCAATAGAAGCATACAAACTAACTTAATGAGTTTTGATTTAGGGTTCTTCCAATGGAAGCTTTTACGTGCGTAGGGAAGCATTAAATTTTTCTTAGAAATATTCTTGCAAATTTTTCTTAAGAATTTTAATGAATAACTATTCACAGACAACGGTCCAAACGAATTGGTGGATTGATTCTGGTGGTTCACTCTTTCGGACAAGGGCACATTCAGTTTTCTTAGATATATCTGACATTTTTTTTATAGTTCTTTCATGCACTAGCGATGGCCGACCATTGTTCCAAAGAGTTATCATGATTTAGGTACCTTGGCTGATCATGGTCGCTAAAGATGTACACGTATTATATTTTGTTCTTAGAAATTTACTTGAAAATTTTTCTTTCGAATTTTTATACACTATTGGTGGCTGAAAACCATCAATTTGATTGATTCGAGTGCCGCTAAAATTTATTCCACAATTTTTCTTCAGAATTTTTACGACAATACTATAAAAATAAAATTAATTCACTTTCCTTTGCTGTGGTTAATTTAAGTAGGGTTGTTTAATTTAACTTCACGTTTAATTTTAATTTGTAGGAAAAGGATAAACTAGCTACACTAGTTAGCGATGAAGGTAGAAATAGTAGCGAAAGTGTAAAGTGGAAGACTGATAAGACTATTGACAACTTTTTTCAGAAGAAAGAAAATCAGTTAAGTTCCAATCAGAAAAAAAAGTTAGTAACAAATCATGCATTCTTACTGCCATTCCTTTAAATGTGATTCAAGGTGCAAGTTTCCACTCTCAGTCATATATTTCACCCGTGACAGAATCGGATCCGTCAACGTATATTTCTACAATCTCTGTACAGGAAGAAGTATTTGGATATGAGTCCATAATGTCTATCCACCCTGTGATCGACATTGATCTGCATAATATTATCGATAGCTTTTTCCAAATCAAACCGAAAATTGGATTTTGGCATATAACTCAAATATGATTAAAATAAAATTTAAAAGCTACTTTTTCCTGCCCCTCGAACATTTTAGTTGTGACCCACTCTAGGCAGCAGGTCTGGATACTCACCGGCTGCCATCAATATATATATATAGATCTATCATTTCTTCAATTAGATAAAACTTCTAATATTTAATTTAATAAAAACTTTTTAAATATGTAGAAATTTATAAGACACTCTGAAACTAAAGTATACTTAAATATGGTAAAAGTCTGCTCTAAAGTTATAGTCAACTTACACTGCTAGAGTCAACTGTAAGTGCTTTATGAATAACATAAGATCAACTTTAAAATAAAGTCAACTTAAACTTAATTTTAAATTGTCTTTGAATAGCGTCCTGTGTTTCCAAAACTTTGGCAAATAATTTAGTAGACTAATGGGCTGAAAATCTTAAGGTTCTATGGCAGATTTCTTTTTGGGAATAGAAGGAACTATAGTCATTTTCCATTTAGATGGAAAATAAGGTGAAGTTAGGAGAGTATTATATATATGCTGTAACGGAGCTGATAAGCAGAAAGCTAGAATTTTCACAATTTGGGGTGGTAAAAATTGAGGTCCAATAACATTCGAATTAATTTAAAAACATGGCTGAAAGCATCTCATCATTTTCAACACACGTGAAGCAAAGTCCATCGAAAGAAGAATGAGCTCCGACTTCGAGGCACTGTGAATGAATTGAAGTCAACCAGATACTAATAAAGGGGTGGTTTACGTTGTCAATTAATTAATCCGCTTTTGTTAATCTCCATTTAGGTATAACAAAGCTGCAAATATTCCTCTAAAATTTATTGGGACGTAACCTGATATCTAGTGTGTTTCCAAAATAAGCACGTTTAGAGGACCCTCAACATTGATATAATTCTATTGCGGACTTTCTTATATCTGTTGTAACCTACTGTCTCCCGACAGACTTTATACCGCCTTGGAAGAAAAGACAAAATTAAAACTAACGTTTTTATACAGCCAACTATTGCATAAATCTAACAACTTGCCATATGTAGCCGTACAGTGTGATTTTCGACAGATGTACTTAAGCTTGAATGATGGTGCGACTAGCACCTCTAGCTGAAAAATCATCTCGGGAATTATCGTGGGTGGCTTCATAGCAGTTTGCCACTAGCGATCAGGAAATCAGGGAAATTCTTGCCTCTTCGAAGCTTGTTAGCTGTTCTTTTATTTGACTCAAACCGGATGGATTGACTTCAGTTCGGACCACTAAAGGACAGAGAGGACCATAAAATGGTAAAAATATTGAACACGGGTGACTCCCGGACTGAAATAAAAAAGAAGAAAAAACAAGCGGAATAAATCTGCAACGCGGGATAAGAGCATCACCCGGAGAGTAGGCAACACAGATTTAGATGAGAGAGACACCCCTGCAATAAACCAGATTTGTGTCTTAAACTACGGACATTAAAATAATAGATATTCAAATCAGATGCATAAGAAGAAAAAATACAGCAAAGCGTCCTTAGTCTGTCCAAAGGTGAAAAACTATTTGACGACATTAGTACAAATTGAGCACCGGCAGTACGTCATGATGCCCTCAGTTCAAAATCATTATGTGAAAAAGAGAAAGATAAAATAATACCAGGTAAAGTATGCCAAGTGCACCACACATTCATACGCGCATTATCAAAGAAATTATTAATACCTATTTTGGTAGATATTCTTATCTCATATGAAGATACCTATATGACTTATATTAAGACCCCTCAAAACTAGTTTATACTTCTATTTTTAGTATAACACCATTAATAATGCTTTACATCTATTAGATTCGAACCCATGAACCTCGAAACCATTAACTTATGTGTGATAATCATAAGATCACTCACGGCTTAATGAATTTATAAAAATAAAAAAATAAACCATAATTAGATTGATATCAGGTACATTAACTACTAGTTCAATACATACAGAACACATACATAAATGATGAGGTAAACTTTTCATATTTCATCATATTAATTTACAGCACAAATACACACATATGTATATAATACTAACAAATATTCCCAATTACGAACTTAGTTTTATTCCTTTCCTAATTATGTCAGAAAACTTTTTCAACTTGTAAAGAAAAAATAAAAAAAAAAACGAACCTCGTGTAGGTGGTAATGGATTCAAGAATCTCTACCTCCATAAAACGGTAAGTTTACCTATGTAGGTAGGCAGGTAGGTAGGTAGGTACCTAAGAGCTTTCGTGTTAATAGTTTTTAATCATCCGCGTTCTTTGTAGCATAATGAACTGGAATACTTCCAAGCAGCACTTGGTAAAATCCTAAAAATTACGAAAAAAAAAATGTTCAAGTAAAAGCTTGTCACCCCTAAAAATGTCAATGCAAAACAAAGTTTCCTTCTCTTCTTCTTATACAAAAAAGGAAAAACAAAACAGAAGATTCCCAACAACATCCACGTCTTGTAGTCTAATCCTGATATAGTTACATTGTGGAGGCCTCTTATAGTATAATTCCTTTCCTTTGGTGTTTTATTTAATCAAAGCTCCTACAGTTAGAGTAATTTTTACTCCTATCCTATCCAACCCCCACCAAATAAATTTTCTCTTATACTCACAGTATGAGAAATGTCTTCGAAAATAGCTTTCATTACGGTCGGTACTATGCAAAGCTTTTTTTTCCTTTTTGGGGTAAAACCATTCGAATGGGAGGCAAAAAGGACTTCTTCTAACTAGCCGCACCACAATAGATACGAATGCGAGAGCGCGCGTTTTTCCATAGAGCATACGAGATACGACTGTTAACGTAGAATGAAAATTCCCATCAGTTTACGGCGGAGTTTTGATAAGAATCGTTCGTCGGAAGGATACAGCGTACGCGAGCTTTTCTGTTTCGTATCGGAAATAAAATTGAAGCGCGTTTGAACCTTGCTCATTATAATCAACGTGTGTAACGTATTCCCTTTTTTTCCTATCTTTTTTTTTTCTTGTTGTTGTTGTTGTTATGTGTTTAATCACATAATTATTTTCTCGTAGGAAATGGGTCACTAGTTTTACACTTAAGCACTACTAATTAGCATTTATCGGATTCGAATCGCGAATAAATCGCGCGGCAACTGTGCGACAAGATAAAATCCGCGCATTCCAAGCTCGTTTATCTGTTTCTATATGTTTGTTTGTATGTTTGTTTTGATTTTAAATTAATTAGTTTTATTTTATTTTTATTTTTATTTTTTTCTAGTATACACATATAAATTAGTTGTTGGTTGTTGTTGGTGAAAGGCAAGAGTTTTAAATTTGCAATAGCAAAGAGTGGCTCCATTAAGTAATTCCATATAGAAAAAAAAAATTGCAAGAAGAGTGCGTGATTGTGGTCTATATTTTTGTCAATTTAATAAAATATCCCTGTTGGTTGTGGTGGTGGTGGTGGTGGTGGTCGTGCTCGTTTTGATTAATACCATCCTGCGATGATGTTTATCTTTTCATGTGCGGTTTTTGTCTTTTTGTAATATATTAGAGGCGGCGCGGTCTTTTGTTCTCGTAATAGTCCCCCCCCCCCCCTCCCGAACACTCTGCTCTATTTCCTTTGTGGAAGAGTGGGGAGGTGGCATCAGAAAAAGTGATAACGATAACGTTCTTGATGGAATAGAATGGATTAAGTGATTACCAACTGGCAGGATATCCACGGATTTTGCTGTTCACATCAAAGACACGAGATTCTTTCATTGTTGTTGTTGTTGTCGTTGTTGTTGTTGCTGTGATTGTTGTTACTGCTATTTTCTTCTTATTCTTCTTCTCCTGTTGCCGGTGTTAAGATTTTTCTTTTATTGTTCAGTGTTCTGGTATTAGGCAGAAAAAAAAAATAAAAGCAGAAAAAAAAGACACAAACGGAAACCATAATTGAACACACAAGTTCCAAGTCAACACTAAATAAGCAAGTCCTGATAGCGTTAACATTTCGTAAATATATCCTGTATCGCCATCTAACTAAATATCTACAGGATGTTCCGGCAATGATGGATTTCTGTAGTATTTGGACCTCAGGACTATTCTTGGTCAATTAAGGAGGAAAAATTCCCAAGAGATGTAAGTAAATGTCTTATTGTTTTGCACTAACTTAAGCTGTTTTCCTAATGAACTTTATGTTTTTGGGATATATATATAATAATATTGTGCCTATGGCATAAAGCTCAAATTTTATGGAAATTAAAGCTCTATTTGTTATGGAAACCACACACAATACCGCATACATAATTAATTGTCTTAATTGTAACTGTGGGCTATGCATGTGAATATTATAGAGAGAGAGCGAGTCTAAAAATGGACGAAATTTAATTAATCGCACATCATTGAAAATAGTAGGACATGATTGGAATTTTAATTAGTCGTAATCAACAGCTAATTTAGAATTGGCAAATTGACATTTTGCGATATTTGATAAATTACAAATTTTATTAAAGAATTTTTGAATTTGTTTTCCTTATTTTTTTTTTTTGCTTTGTGTTGGTTTGGATGTTTTGTAGAGAGATTATTTCATATTTTTCAAATAAAATTATGTGTACATTGGAAAATTGTATAAAAGTTAATTGGAATTTTATAAATTAGATATGACTATATTCAAGTACAACCTGATTTTGAATAAATATTAAAAAAAAAAACTATATATATATGACAAATTTTCCGTCTATCAATTGTAAATAATTCGAAATTTTCATTTCTTCGCTTTATCATGAAAAAGTTTCGTATCAATTTACAAAGGTTGTAGGTAAATTTGTAAATTAAAACTTCTAGACCAAGCGAAATTTTCTAATATTTAATTTTGACATATTAAAAACTTAGGAATGCAATTTCACTAAGATTTATTTATTTGTTGCAACTTCATCACAGGTTGATTATAATCAAGAAAGAGGAATGCGCATTTTAGGCCCTACATCAACAGACATGAGAACGATGCATTAGATACTCTGAACATATTTTTGGTCGGTAGTCAAAATTTTATCTAGTACATTTTGAAAAATTTAGTACAGAATCGTTTTCCATAAGTTCTAGGAGGCTTAAATATCACTTTATAACCACCCCCATACTCAGGTTTTTTAATACTTCCCTCTTTTTTATTCGAACTGAGGTAATAGACTTTTCACATCTCAAATCAGCTCTCACTTGGTAGGGTTATGTCCGATAAAAAAACGGGTTTCACTGTTCGCCTCAGCTCATTACCAGCTACAATTGGCAAAATTTTCTCTGCATATTTTTTGGGTGGTGGTAGAAACCCTCAGCCGGCGGGGGGTGTTCTTAATAAAGTATGTTGCATGTTAAATGAAAGGTCTCGCTGAGTGCTATCGGGTGATTCACTTTTTACCCGATTCAGAAAACTTTCTCAGGACGTTCTTACTACCGGAAAAGCCATTTTCATTCACTTGGGTCACATACACCCCAGTTACTGCATTTCGCGTATATTTTTACAATTCTTTCTTCCATGGCCGTAAGTGCTCCGTTGTGAAATTTTCTCTCATAGGAAATTATTTTTCACGGCGCACCAGTTCCATGCCATAACGAAAATACAAAAGTCTACTTTTTCATCCAAGATAGTCGCTCAAGCTACACTCGATCGCTAAAGCTTTCCCCCGCTTAATTGAAATAAACATTGTTAATAAAATATGATCAGAGTATCATAGTGCATCGTTTAAGACATCTCTCATATCCGTTGATGTCGGGCCTGAAGTTGTATGAAAGTGGGCATTCCCCTTTAAACTATTACCAACTCCAAGTTTCGATTAGAGTACCTACAAATATACAGGATGTTCCACATCCGGTGTTAGACTGTCATGAGAGCAGACATTTAGTGACAGTTTTCAGAATAGCAGGACTTTTTTAGTAAATATTTACGAATCACCCTGTAATTTTTAACTTACGTTATGAACGTATATAATAGGGGTGAGGCGTATTTACCGTAACAGATAAAAATAACAAGTATTTACACATGGAAGATAACAACTGTTACTTACAACTTAAATAGCTGTTATAAGAAATACTAGGCACTATGCTCGCCCTGATGTAGGGAAGGCCTCAATTTTTTCCTGGAAATTTACTGGAAATTTTTATGTATTTTTGGGGGCTGACAACATATGTGAGATCATTGTATCTGAAATCGCCCTAATGTAGGGAAGGCCTCAATTTCTTCCTAGAAAATTACTGGAAATTTTCTCTTTAGAATTTTTTTGTATTTTTGTAGGCCGACAATTATGTCAAAGCATTGTATCTGAAAATAACTCAGACCAAAGTGAATAAAAATTCTGCCGAAACATTTTCTGTAAATTTCTAAGAAGAAATGAATGCGTATTGCTAATCTACGCGGTAAGATGGTATGAAAAATTGAAAATAACAGGCTGTTATTTTATAACTGGTTTTTGGAACTGTTAATTTTAGATAACAAGAACAGTTGTAACAGATATTCAATTTTACCTGTTACAACCCATCCCTATATGTAATCTTTGGCATAGGTCATAAAAAACATTTGAAAAAAATTTCAAAAATTTTTCTAGATTTTGTTTTAATTCTGTCATAAATAACATCTGAAAGAAGTGAAGTTGTTTTCTTTTAATTCCTTTAAAATTTTGTATGGCCCGTGCTACTACGTTCACATAAAGTACATACACAAATCTATGTAGAATTAGAAAATCCGTAAAACTTCTGGAAAGTTGCAAGTAAGATTGTCTGTTAAAGTCAAATGTTTCCATTGAAATTTAAAATCGCCCTGTAGACCCAAAACTAAATTTCACCTGGTAAAGTATGCATACAATTTTTGTATCAATGCATATCACGAGGAAGAGCATGACATGCCTACTTCGAAAGATATTTTGGTCCATAGCACCCTTCTGTTTGTAAGTCTATAGAGTGGGCGTCCCAGAACTCGCATCTTTCCTCTATACCCACGATTCCTCATTCTATGTCGAGCAAAATATTATATGAAAGGAGTGGCGGGAAATGTAGGGTGTGGGCGATAGGCGCAATTTTGTGATTTCGGGTACTTTTTCTGCTGACGTACCTTGTGATTTTTTTTTTTTAAACACCCAATGAAGATGACTGACACCGACATGACTGCAATTAATGGGACACGAAATAAAAAGAAAATTTACAAATAATTGAACGGGGAACCCTGGGTATAGATAAAGGACACGATTTCTCGGATACCCTGTATCGTAATACAGGAATGGCCGATTCATCTGTCAATTGGATGCTTACGTACGTCATTTGACGACATAATTGTTCATTTTGATTTCATTAGTTATTAGCAATTTTCTAAATTGATATTTCCTTGTTTTCGCACTAACACTTATTTACATATCCCAAAGAGATTTATATGAAGGAATTAATGTTGTTAATAAACATTCAAGTGGATGTTGCTTTTTTTTAACACTGTACAATTTAAAACGCCTTTCAGTTAATAGGTCTGTCTGGTAACTTAAGAGCAAGAATCCGTGCGTAAATATCAATTAAAAACTTTTATGCGGAAGAGTGGATAAATAAGCCAAGAAAAGTTACCAGACACTTTTCGAGTAGCAATGTGTCAAAAATATGGATAAACAGAAAACAGTTAATTAATTTGAAATAGAGTATAAAAATGCACCTTCTTTAATATTTTTATTAAAATCACAACTCTTTAAATAATTATTTTACATTCACTCGATAACACAACAACCGGCTTAACATCAAATTGAAACTTTTGAAAATCAGCTGATTGCTTATCGAAGTTACACATTCTCTTGATCATGTGCAAAAATTCGTAACTTTATGCAAGAAGGGAAACGTATTAATTTACTCGATTTTTACAATCCCAAAATTTAAAAGACGGTTTATGTGTAAATTTGTGTAAAAGTTTTTACACCGAGTAAAGACTTTCGGGTTAACCGGCAGACCTTAGAATATAGAGCAAACAGGAATGGTGATAAGCCAGATTTTGCATACTACGAACACAGTCCATTTTTACATGAATTTACACGCCATCCCTATTCTAAGCAACTTGTCAATTTGCAAAAAGTAAACAAAGGTTTTGAGCGGAGCATCTGTGGTAAAAAATGTTCTTTTTCTGCTTTATTTTGAAACAATTCACATAATTAATATAAAACTTTGCTTCTATTAACAAAAAAGATAATTTAGGTAGTGCAGTTGCCTCAAACGGGATTCCCAAGTTTATAATCCAATTTATATTTGTAAGCAGTGACCGAACACTTCATTTCTGCTTTTTTAATTGATATGAAGATTTTAACAGGCACTAGTGGCACTATAAAACTTTGCACAAAATAAACTTCAAACATAAGTAGTTTTGAAAAGAATTACTTCCGTACTTTTGTTGAATTTCGCAAAAGAATTTTATATTGCATAAACCTGTTCACAAAACAAAATCACATTTGACAGTTATTCTAGAATGTCAAAATGTCTGAAAAAAAAATGCAAACAGAAAATTGTAAAAACAAATTTCAAGAAGAATGTCTCAATTTTTATATAAAAATGAAAAATTTTGTTTTAATGTAAGCAAATTTGACAGCAAAAGACAAAAGTTAGAAGAACACCATATTGATGCCGTATACAACTATTTTACAAGACAATTTCCCTCCATCAGTTCTTTCCTCGTTGAAATGTCAAACTAAACGTCAAAAAAGGCAAATGTTTAAATATTCCAAAAAATAAACATGAAAAACATTTAAGTTTGTCAAAGAGAATAGAATTTGCGAAGCAGCGTAAAAGCAGACATTCTTCATAATTAACTAATTTAAACTTCTTTTAATAAATGTAGTAGTCCAGTTATATGGAGCTCAAATAGGGGGTTACCAGGGGGGTGATTCTGATCTTTTGTCGTATTTTAATGTCAAAACATACACTAAAATGAAATGAATTTTTCTACTGTTTTATTCGTGTTTTTATTCAGTTCAGTAAACCTTGCATTACGTAAAATGAACTTAAAATGACACTTCAAATTACAAGTTATTTGGAATTTAGGGACTTGTCTTGCTCTATGTTGGTGTAGAATATACATTTACCACAGTATAAAATTTTTGTCATAGCGTCGGAAGCAGTTGACTAATTTATCGTAGCTTTCGGCGTGTATTCTGACATTAATTCATTGCAAATCTATTTTAGTTTATTTTGTGGTTGATGAAAAGGATACATCAAAATTAATATGATGAATATAAAAGAACGACAAATTTAAGGTGAAATGTCAAAATATGTAACTAAAATATATGCCTAAGCTATGACAAAGAGAAGAGATCAGAATCACCCCCCTGGAAAGTTTCCAGGAGCTTTGAAAATTGGTATTTTTATAGATTTCGACGTGCTCTTTCCGAATTTTCACTTTGCTACCTCATATCTTTACCGCTTGCGCCGCCATATTAAAAAAAATGGCGCCAAAAAACCTTTTTCTTTTTTTTTTTTAATATCTTTTTCCCGACTCATTTTACGATGAAACTAGTTAGATATGTATATAATAAATTTAACTAGGGAACATTTTCTGTAATTTATGTTTTTACCTTTCTTGTTTTGTAAAACTAATGTTTTCAGCGTACGAGCGATGCAAAGTATATAACTTTTTTCATCGTAAAATGAGTCGGAAAGGAAATATTGACAAAAAACTATTTTGAGCGCAATTTTTTCAATATGGCGGCGTGAGCGGCAAAGTGAAAATTTGAAAAGAGCACATCAAAATCTATACAAATACCAATTTTCAAAACTTCCGGAAAACTTTCCCGGTAGAACTACCAAATGACTGGACTATAGGATATAAGCGAAATTTAATTGATAAAATTAAGCAGTAGCCAAGTAGTGCAGTGCAAGTAATGTTTTCGATATTTACCGTGTAATAATATTGAAAAACAAATATAAAGAACAGAATTTATAGCTAACCTTTTCTTCTTTGGTATCCATAAATATTTGGATCACGTCAGACTAGGAGTACAATAGATTTGCCTCTACACTCCAATCAATGTCGTAGCGATGGCACAAAACTCTCTCTAAACCATAAGGCTATTTTCAGCTCCTATTCCCTGTCATCACGAAAAAAAAAAAAAAAATATCAACAAAGAAATGAGCAGATGATCTTCCAAAAGATACAGTTCAATTATATATGCGAGTCTAGCCAATGTGTCCTGCGGAAAATCTATGAATCCAGTAAAAAGAGGTCTCAAAATACAGCTCAGGACGAAGCTCTTCGAAAATATAAACGATGACGTTCGCAACTTGCAGTATCTTCTTGATTCATGGATATTGCAAATTAAAAGGAAAGCGGATTGGAGGTTCAACGATGTCTTTAGAATTTATAAAAATAAAGATGGTGTGAAGAATAAACTATCTTTGTATTTTGAATTTCTTGACCTACCTAAATGGGCAGCGAAAATTTCAAGTAGTTATTTCTTCCACGAATTAGCAGTAGACAAAAATTTTGGGGAGTCATGTATGGTTCATCACCTTGGTAATGGTTGGTTTGAAATTATCATAACACTCCATTCCTCCCCTAATATCTCCAAGTATGGTCTTAACGAATTGGTATCACACAGAACTACCCGAATATGTAAGTATAACTGAACTGAACTGAACGCAACTCGATTGCCGCAAAAAAAAAAATCATTCCTTTAACTAAGATTTTTATAGTCACATATGAAATGACCAACTGTTTTGTGACAAACTTCACCTTTAACCTTACCCACCTTTTTGAAATGCATCCCAAGCAGCAGTGCCTAGAGAAGATTCTCATTTTGAGCTTCAAGTTTTGTTTGTTAAATAAAAAGAGCATTCAAGCCTTTTTTGCAGTCTGTTGCAAGTAAATGACATTTTCAGGGTCAACTAATGTAGATTTATAGGTCGCACTTTGCGAGGCTCTCCATAACTACGTTGCCTTTAATATATTCATACCCTAACATCCATATAATCAGTGTTTTCACCCGTTCCTCTGGCTGTCAGAATTTGTTTAAAGATATTTTACACCTGCGCATATCTATTTTTTATATTATCACGTACGCAAGTTTCTATGACATGAATCTATGCTTGAAAAATTGTGGGGTTTGTCCTATTTTTGAAAAAACAATTTTCAATACATCAGAGTTCAAAATTTTTTGATATTTCTTAAAACCAGTTGAATATGCAGAAAGATGTTCTTTGCTTTAGACATATGTACGTCAATGGAGCAACCTCCTGGCAGTGTTAAATTGAGATAAGACATATTATCGAATCTGCATAACCCGAAAACACGCACCATAATTTACTGCAGCAGTCTGAATATAACATCGGAAAAACAACAATTAATAAAAATAATAAAAAAATATTTAAAAAAAAGTGTGAAAACAAAAATAAAATAATTCAACCATACCCCTAATGATTGGTTGATGAAAAAGAAGTCTCACTTCTCAGATTTTCTAATGCAAATGATCTAGAAATAAAACAACATCCCTAATTTTAAGCATCAAAAATTATGGCTATATAACCCCTAATCTAAGCTCCATCCTTAAAATTCAAGCTAACCTTACCCATGCCACGATACACAACATTCTTCCTTCCACATCCTGTGTAGGTAGATAGGTAACTACATATAATATTCCTCCTTCATACTTCATTCACACCCCTAACAGCAAAGCACGTCAACATTAACGTTCCTGTAATCCAAGCGAAAGAAAGCCTAATAATATCCAGTGAATCAAAACAAAGGCTGTCTGGAGCTGCTCGCTCACCATTCATTTAGGATTAGCGTCATTCGTGGTGTGGGAGAAAATATTTCGGGTCGGAGCATGATTGTGTGTGCTCAGGATTAGTCCCATAATTATCAAGACTTAAATGCTCCATATCGCATATTATCTCACACCCACACGCCGTAAAACGCTATAATTGCAATTATGTATGTGAGGAGCAAAAGTCTGAGATTTTCATTCGCATAATTGACATGGGATGTTTATAATCCTATACAAAAGCAGAATATTGATCAGGACATCCGTCCCGGCTTGGCGTGAATGGAACGCTTCGTATGGATATAGGGGTATTCGAGGACGGACGGTCGGTGTCAATTATTCAGGCATATCAACTTAACCGGAAAAAGGTTCTGGACCCGTTCATCTTACATTTTACATTTTCCTTCCACTTGCCATCTGGAGGAGGAGAACAAGTAGATTTATCTATTGTGGCATTTCAGTTTCAGGCTCCATCCATGCGGTAGTATTACGTATATATGATAATGGGCATCTAATATTTGTCATAAATTATCCACTGGATAATGATGGGATTAATGCCCTGAGAACATAGTAGTGGAATAAGAGCTCGTATATAATATCTGACTGAAAACTTATATAGTTTTCGACAATATCAAATCATCAGGAAAGGTACGAGAGTATAATACCGAAGCGCGCATAGCATATAGTCCCTAACCCACTCATCAAATATTAAGACCACTCTTGATGAGGATACCCAGCATACACCCGTTGGAGCAAATGTCCTTGCCTTCCAGAGCGATATGAATTTATTGCAAGGAAAAGCTATCCGTTCGTGTACCTCCATATATATATGTATATCAGGTACAGAACCAGGACCAGGGCAACCGGGGTATCCCTAAAAGCATGGATTGTAATAATATTATCAAATTTTAACGACGACAAACTTTGACGTTTACATAGAGTTTGTGAGGCGTTTTAATATCGATCCCTTGTCGCACCATCCAAAGCGATATAACGGTATATCATGGACGAATTATGACTGACTTACTTGAGTCCTCGGGAAATTTCATTTCGAGTACCTACCTACCTACAGTATCTAGTACCTGCAGCACTCATTATTGTCCCCATTTTCATTAGAGTACTGTCACTAGTGTCAAAGTGTACTATATACAAACACACACACACACTGACACATACAGTAAGGGCATCATGTCCTCTTTTAATGCGACGAGCACTTCTTATTAGACATCAGGGAAATTTGTAAGTTGATGTTCGGACTCTGTCATTTTCGTTTTTGTGTTGATTGAGGCAATAATTCCCGAGCAATAACAATTAGAGGGATTTGATGATGGCAATCAACAGCGGGGTTTAAGTAGTTTTCATGGATTAGTTGAACTTTTATTACTGGTGTTGTTGTCCTGCTTATCATTGGAGGAGCCCCTCATACTATTATTTTATGCGTCGAGATCCTACCATGTTGTTTTTGATAGTCATGCTACAGTTTATTGTCCTGTTCAAATAACACCTGGAAGGTTTCCAAATATATAATTATATACAATTAATATAAGTCTGTCATCTAAAAGTATGGTTGGGTGTGGGATGGGGTGGGATGGTGAGGTAGAATGTCTTATAGAAGTCAGTTTCTGCTTACAATAAGACATTTACTAAGAATGGCTCTTAACTGGGGGCACGTACGGTCCTCTACACATGTCTATCAATAAACTTAGGATAATGTCCATCAGGAGCTCTGCATGATTATGCAGAATCATGAATATTTGGATTGTGGTAGAAGTGCCCAACAGTAAGACCATCATTAACATAAACAACCCTTAAAGTGGCTATTAATATGAGAAGGGAAAGTGTTGACAGATAACATATTTCCATTGTTCTAGATAATGGGTCCTCAATTCATATGCATTTGAGCAGCATATTAAAACAAATTACGTCATACAAGGCATACAAGGTTTCCCATAATTCGATGGTATGTTTCTTGGCAAGTTTAGACTAGAAATTGTCGATTATCATGTTGCGCAGGAAGATTGTCCAATATTTGTAATTTTACAACTTATCGATTATGTTACATCGAATTCAATATTCGTAAGAAGTACTTCTCTGTCAATTGCAGTGCTGCTAAACTCGAAATGCATTTTTTGACTGCATAAACGCGACTCAATGCATCTTGAAGAATGTCATGGTCATGGCAAGTCGGGATTGGTTTTTGCAGGATCCTCAAAAAATAGAATCGTAAAGCTATTAAAATGTAGACAACTGTAAAGTAAAAATACCACTTCAGGCTAATATCCTTGTGTATAGAGCTATCTAGTGCATGCGAAAATGGTTCTTTTTTATAATTTCAGATGGCACCACTGCTACCATTTTGAGCAGTTTTGCTCACGCTTAGTCCCTAAGAGTTCTGCTTCAAATCAAGGTATAAGCCGTGAGTGAATAGACAAACTAATAACATACATACAAACTGTTGGATTCTCAACTTTTTTATCTCATTTCGACTGATAAGACAAATCATCATCATCATCATCGGTAGTTTGCGGCGGTCGATACTGTTCAATAATTTGGTAGCAGTCACCATTCAATATAGATAGTGATCAGACGGAATTTGTTTTTCTTGTGTCGCCTATCCATCCCAAGCCTCCTACAAAACGGAAGTAGATGCCCCGACCTGATGTACGGAAGGCCGCAAATTTTTCTTAGAAATTGACTGGAAATTTTTTCCTTACAATTTATACGCACTTTTGGAGAACGATAATAATTTTTATGAGCGTAGAAGTGTAGACAAGGTGTAAGCATTTTTTTTTTTTTTAATTTACACAAAATGTTTCAGTCGAATTTTTATTCATTTTGGTGGCCGACTAGAGTTATTTTCAGGTACAATACTTGTTGAACACAGCTGAAAATAAATAAAAATATATTAAAATACAATATATACAATAATAGATACTTCCCTATTTCCTGAGTTCCTCTTCCAGTCAGCAAATGCCTCCTATACGTCTATGCAGCATCTGAAATAAGAAAAAAAAACATATAAATTAGTTCAATATAATTAACGCCAGCAAAGATATCACAAAAAAAAAATTACAAACAAAAATATATAGTTACATGCAAACTGCCAAGAAACAAATTTCTTGGCAGTACAACAACAACACTACATGCAAACATAAACATTGGGATTTCTTAGCGAAATTCATGTTTTCTGCACAATAAACATTTGCAAAACATGCATTTATGCTTAAATGTGCAAAATACATAAATTTGCAGAATGCATACACACTATTATTAGTGAAATTCAACAATTGTTGCCATTGTTGACATTTCACTAACAATTTTTTCAACATAAAATTTTCGCATAATTTGCATGATTCTTGCAAATTATGCACAGGCAAATCACTAATTAACATTTATAGAATATATAAATCAACTCACCTTAACAATTAATCTATTTGTTGATGAGAAATCTATCCAAATAACACGGCACTTTACTATTTAAAAACCGCGAACCGAACTGTCACTGCGACAACGTAAATAATCAATTTTACGAAGTTGGCCGCGCTCTACCTGTTGGCAATAGTTAGAAAACGCGAAATTGCTCAGGTAAGAAAATATTTATAAAAAAAGGTAATTTTAATTCCCATAATGAGTGGGAAAGAGAACGATGTGGAAACGAGACAGAAGAAAATTCGTGAGAGAATTTATGTTCCACACCGGAAATCAACATAGTATGATAGGGAGCGGCCATATTGATAAATTTTAGAAAAATTGAAATATTTCAATAAATTAATTAGGAAAAATTATGGATAATTAAAAATAAATTAATTCACATAATTTGGAAAATTTTGACATTACAGCATGGACTTATAATGTGCAAAAAATATATGAAAATTGCATTTTTTCATGTGGAACTTGTCCGAAAATGGCGGCTCGGACATTATAAAAAGGAGGTGCTCCCTAACTAAACTCTCATTAGTTAGCATAGATCCAGTGTTCTCCAAAAAATCTAAAAGTGGAAAATTATTCATTAGTGCAAATTACTTCGAATCTTTCTAGCATAAATCAACGTGCCAAGCAAGGTACAGTATTTACATGCTAAGTAAAGATTGCAGCAGCAATTTTAACTTCTGTGGTGTTACAGGTTTTTGGTGGAGTTCTAGGCTAAGTATTTTTATACATTTTTAAAATATATTTGGTGGCAGACATTTTAGTTTTAGGTTTTTTCACATAGCGTTTAACTCATGCAAGCTAAGCATATTAGACGTTTTATGTGAAAAAACAAAGTAGAATTAATTAATATTAAGAGTGATGTGAATTATATTAAGAAGAACTAATAATAATAGACAGTGAATTTTCGAATATAAGTGAAATTGGTGAAAATCTGAGGTATAAAATTGAGCACGTGTCACGTTACGACACCTCAAGAATACATGCCTACAGATAATTAATTAAATTAATTAAGTACAATTGAAGTGAAAAAATAAAATAGAATTCAGACTAACGTAAAATAAGGAATTTTTGCTCAATAAAGTAACAGTAAACACAAGCTCACATATCTTGTCATTTTAACATACCGCTACACTAACCCACCCAAAATGCAGTAATATAGCTGTAGTGTTCAATTACCGCTACATTACAAAACAATACTTTCATTCTTCATACTATTAAAAAATACAAAATCTTTTCGGTAAAATTAGCCCCACGTGAGTAGGTGAATTTTGAAAAATATGATACGGGAATTATTATATGGTAGACAAACCAATTTATGTAAACTATTTCGATGAATTCAAAAATATTGGCAAAAAGCATGAGTTTATCTGTATGATTCGGACGTCAAGTAGATTTTATTATACCCTAGAATCTGGATAAAGTAATGGACAAGTTTGTCATTCCATTCCACATGTAATGCATAGAAATAATAATTGTACCGCAAAATGGATTGGACACCCACACATAATATTAAAAATTATTTCGATTTGTCCGCTCATCCGACTGTCTGTCTGCATGAAAACGTGAATGAAATTCTGAAAATTTTTTAAATATAAAATACAGTCCAGTCTGTAGGAAGATATACTTCGCAGGGATCCGCAGTTAGCAATTTTAGCTGTAAGGAAATATAAAAAAATTTATAGCTGTTGAATTTCTCTTCGATATATCTTTCATGAACTTATTTGGAAAAATCAATATTAGTTATCGAGCAACGAAGCAAAAATTTTGGTTTTAAAAATTTCGTTTTGCTTTTTCTCGTTTGGGGTTACTAGTGAAAAAATGTCTTTTATGAAAGTTGTAGAGCATACTATGAAAATATAAAATAAATTTTTGTAAAATAAAAATAATTCTGAGTGACTAGTCAGAGGCATATTTTCTCCCGATTTATTAAATTGTTCATAGCAAATATTACAACTAATTTTTAAAAAACATTTATGAAGGCGTATCCTATAAAGTAACGTGTATATATTACAATCACAAAATGAAAGTATTGTACCTGAAAATATAACTCTAGCCGACCAACAAAATGAATAAAAAATCTACCGAAACATTTTGCATAAATTAAAAAAAAAACAAAAACATCAAAACTGCTGACTACGCGTTTTGTCGCCCTCCTGAAGTGCCTATAAATTATAAGGAAAAAATGTCCAGTAAATTTCTAAGAAAAAATTGCGGCTTTCCCTACATCAGTTCCAGGCATCGTTGATTTTATATTGAAGCGAGGCATTACTCTCGGCTTCGGCCAATGCGTAAAAATTCGGAGGAAGAAATTTCCAGTAAATTTCTAAGAAAAAATTGCGGCCATCCCTACATCAGGGGCCGGAATCTATAACTCGGAGCGTTTGGGAGATGAGAATTTTCATTTTCCCCGATTAAAACTCCCTAATTCTCCATTCGAAGTTCTCTAACATACTTGGTGAGTTAAAGAAAGCCGACCAAATTGACAATTTTTATCGGATACCTTGAGACACCAAAATCATTATTTCTCTGTAAGTATTGCAAGGATTTCCGTAATTTGTCTTTGTAAACATAGCCAGGATACGCGATGAGCTCATGCTTTAATTTGAAAATCCTAGTTACCTAGGTACCTGCATAAAGGACAATAAGAGCAGACAATACTGTCAGTTAAGAGATATTTTTCTTACTTCTCCACAACTAACACAGCTGAGAGTTTTGCCAAGTGGAGTAGAGAGTTTGGTAAATCTCAATACAAATTCCACGAGCTACAGAATTACGAGTGGAGAGTTAAGTGGCAAAAGGCACTCATCTGCACAACTCGGAGTTAGTGAATCCGGCCCCAGGTCGAGGTAACGTTCATTTGCATTGGAGCGATGCATTGCTAGCTTACCCCTTTGGTCACGTCATCGAGGCAAAGTCGAGGCATCGTGAATTTTATATTCGAGAAAAGCGCTGCATATTTTTGTTCTACGCGTCTATTCTTTGCATGTCTTCTTTGTCTATGGCCATTTGAGTAATCACTATTATGAATAATATGAACTGACCACGTTCATAGAAATGCACTGCAAAAAGTGGGTGCACTTCTATAATGCTGACTCTTTCGGTTTTAGGACCAAGTGCCAACTGTAAGCACAAATAAATAAGTGCATTTGTCGAAATAAATGTTTTTAAATTAATTATTTTTTTCAACTTCCCGCCAATGATTTCCTTTTTTTTTTTAATGTGGGCAACGGCGGAAGAGCTTTTTTTGACATAAGCAATTGATGCCACATGAAATAGAAAGTTAAGCAGTCCATATTATATATGTCAGTGGCAGTAATACATATGACGCAAAAAAGTGAAAAGGTAAGAGGACATATCTCCTGATATCTTATGAGAAGCAAAAACAAGTAATTATTATAATATTAGTGGGAAAACCCTTCTCGAGACATCAGTCAAATTAACTTTATATAACAACGTTACTTTACTTTGCTAAACATAAACTCAAAAAAGTAATTTCAACTACTCGTGAAACCGGCGAAATAAAATGGTAACTACTTCAGGATAGTTCAAGCAAATGCTGTTAAGCTATGAGTAAGTCAGGAGAGAGACCTAATAGCTCTGTTCTTTTGTGTCCGCAATCCAGAGCAGAACAAAAGATACACAAAAGAACGCCTCATATATTTTCATAGAAGATGTGTAAATGAAGCGAACAGTACAAATAGTTCGCTTCAATCGACAGAACAATTTGTTCTCTCCAGTATATGGGAGTTGTAGAACAAGGTACACAAAAGAACACAGCTAATATTATACCCAGTTCATGTAAGAGTCTTCAAGAGTGCTGTGGTATGGCATTCTATTTAATATTTTTTTCTTCTAGGGTGTGATAAACTTGTCCATCTTATCATACTCTTTAGCATTGTTGATAACTTATTGGGCAGTCTGGCTGGATTCCAGTGGTGGAGCGTGCTACGAAATGGCCTCGAAGGCCATAAAAAAATCAGTTAACCTACGTGATTTAATAAGGGCTGATTTTTGGTGTGGCAGGTGAGAATTATACTTCATGATCAATGGTAAAAATGGCAGACACTTTGACAGGTGGAAAAATGGTGGCAGACGCCAACGAAGACGCAGGAAAATGTGTATAACTCGCGTCATACGACGATAACTTGGGAACGCTTGCACTTAGAGTGCAGAAATCTTGCACACGGGCTTGCTTAGAAAAAATCAATTTAAGTTTCGGAAATGAGACAAATCAGGCAACTACTTTGTAGGGTTGCCATACATAAATTTCATTTTTCACTATTTATTATGGCACTGCTTAAGAATGCAAAGACGTGGAGAACTGAAATTTTGTACAAGGCGTTTTAATAGCAATAGCAAATAAATGTTCAAAAATAGACTAAGTCAGGAAACCCTTCTTGGTGCTGCCATATAAAACTTTGATCTTTTACTATATATTTGACGACTGCCTAAGAACGCGTTCATTTTTAGTTGTTTTTATAAATTTTACTAAGTTTATCGCCAAAATGCTCTTCAGTCAAAATTATGGATTATTTGAAACTTCACCTTTAATTTGATAGCAAATATCTCTAACTGAATATAACCGCTATGAAGGTATGCGTCAAACGTTGACTTAAAAACAAATGTTAATTGGACAGTTTGACCGCAAATGAAATCGTAGACTGGGTACGGTTGTAAAGGGGGGTTGGTTGTAACATCGGAAATAACTCGCCAACTGCTCACGATTGTGTGACTCACTCGCACCGCGTGTGTTTGATGTGTCCAGGAGGAAATATTTTTTTTTTTTACAACTAGAAGTAAGTATTAGATCTTATACAGGGTGGGCCAATAATTTTTGCACTTTTAAAACATGAATAGAAATAAAACTACGACTGTTATTTTGTTGATTATATTTTTAACGTTTTGACAATTTAATGATATTTATTTTTTAAAAATAACATCGTCGAGATGTGCACCGTCTCGTCGTTGGCACTCTAGCAATCGACTACGCAAACTTTGGAAAACTCGCTTACACATGCTGCGGGGGATCGCGGCTATCTCGTCGTGGATGTTTCGTTTTAATTGGGATATATTCGTCGGTTTATTAAGGTAGACTCGACTTTTCAGGTATCCCCATAAGAAAAAATCGCATGGTGTAAGATCCGGGCTTCTCGGAGGCCATGGGATATCACCTCTGCGAGAAATCATTTTATTCGGAAACATTTCTTTGACTACCGGTAAAGTCACATTTGACGTATGGCATGTTGCTCCATCTTGTTGCATCCAGGTCCTGCTGTTGTATCCTTGAAATTCATGCAACTGCGGCGTCAAAAACTCTCGCAACATCTTGACGTATTCCGCTGAATTCACAGTTACATTATTTCCTTGATTATTTTCAAAGAAGTACGGACCAATTATGCCCTTTGCTGATATGGCAGCCCATACTGTCGTTTTAGGTGAATGAAGTGGCTTTTGGTGTTTAAGGCGAGGGTTTTCCCTGCTCCAATATCGACAATTGTGCTTATTCACGTGCCCGTTGATGTGAAAGTGGGCTTCGTCCGTAAACAATACATTCACCAGGCTAGAGAATTGCTCCAGCATTGTGTCAGCCAATAACTTACGTTGAATGTAATCATTTGGTTTCATCTCCTGCACGATTTGAAGCTTATATGGGTCCAGTTTGAGGTCTAGATGCAAAATCCGCCGTAGACTGGTTCTCGGTAATGCCAGAATCGCCGAACGCTTACGGTAGATAATTCTGGATCGTTCCGAACGGAAATTCCAACCTCTCGAATGTTCTCATCGCTTCTTCTTGAACGTGGCCGGCCTGTTTGTTTAATATTTGTTGTCGATCCTGTTTGCTCGAACTTCACGACCCAAGCTTTGATTAAATTAACACTTGGACACTCGCTTACACGGCGTAATCCATATTTGATTCGAAACAGTCGTCGTACAGTAACGTAGGAATCGTTGTTTTTGTAAAATTGTTTAACACAGAAAGCACGCTGTTGTCCCGTGAAGCGCTCCATCGTGACTAAAATTGCATGAAGCGACGCATAGTTTCCCGCCACCCGCGCGCCCCTTTCTGCAACGGTATTCGAGAAATTTAGTGTTGCTATTTGCAAAAATTATTGGCCCACCCTGTACTATATCTCTTACTCTACATGCTAAAGATATGTATATTTCTTTCTAACAAAAGTTGGAGATTAGGGAATAAATATATCAATGTTTAGTTTTGCTATCGCTATCCATCTTTTATAAAAATATAATAATATCGAGAAAGAGTTATTGGAGGCCCTTGCAACACTTTCTTGTATCTTGTAAGAACTGGTCTCATGAGGCACTCCTGGAGATCGGTATTATGGGTGCTATAATTGTAATATCAGCTAAGCATAGTCGTCAACTTTTTAGTTTTGCTTGAAAAATTATTATAAAGCGAAAAGTGTTATAAACCGACTATTCAGCGATGAATGAAGCTGAAAAGAAAAGAAAAGGAATTAATAAAAATCAAATTAATTTAAATTACTTAATTTAAGTACAAGCCAGGGCAGGGAAAACGACTGGCATACCTTCCTCCCACGAAGACTTGGTACCTACGTGCATACATGAAATTATCTGAAATGAAAAGAAAATATGAATTAATTACATGAAGTAAAGAATAAATCATCTTAAAATAAGAAAACAGAGTCACAGAACATATTAATCATAACAAAACAATTTCGAGGAAAATTACACATAAATTCTCACCTTTGACATTTGTCACAACGGAAAACAATTTACTCAAAAATCGGGTTTTCAAAGGTTTTTAAAAAATAATAAATCAACAAAACCGAAGGTTATGAGTTATTGAAAAGAATTTTTACAAAAAATCAACTTCCGGCGAGGTTTTTCCGCGAAAAAACAACAAATGAAAATCTCAACTGAAGACAAGTTAAGATGACAATAATGTCATAAACAAACGAATTTTCTTATAACCTAAACACACACAAACACTAATTAATGCACAAAACACAATTTGAACAATTTACCTTTATGCAATCAGCGCACTTTTCACTGGACCGCGAAACCGTTAAAACAAATTTCTAAATACCGCGAAACTGTCAGAATTCATATATTGCCAACATATGGAACATGAATTCGTGGTATTTTTTTACGAGGAACCTGATCGTAGTATTAAAAAGGTGGTAAAGTATCTCAACAAAAAGATATTTAATAATTTTTGATTTCTCATATAACTAATGAGAAGAAAAGAGATAGCGAGTAAAAGCGAGATAGCTAAAAATTACATTCCACATCGAATTCTCTCAACATGGACGACAAGAATTTAATTGCGCCATGTTTGGAATTTTAATTTTCATTTTATGAAATTAAATTATGATGGAGATCTTTTGATGAGAAAAGATAGATGTTAATATTCCTCATCGAATGAGATAAATTACACCTGATGAAAAATTAAACATTCTGAGAAATTTACATTATGGTTGTGGGTTCCACAACAAAAGATGGCGGTTCAGACGCTATATGAGGCCGAGCATTTGTATGGATCTCGTTTTTAAAATTTTCGAGTTCAAGAAGTTCAGTTCGTGGTATATTTTCTAAAGTGTTCAAATTCTTCTTTGCATTTGGTTTGAGTTTTTAGTTGTTCAAATCGCGCAAATTGGCTTACAATCTGCCTACAGTAAGCGTAAGCTCAAACAGGAGTTTTGGTGAAGGAGAAATTAGTTAAGTGAATATAATTTAATGACATTATTAAGGTTAGGGGGGGGGGGGTATTTTCAGTGAAAAAAGGCATATTTTTGAGGATTTTTGAGGCGAAATAAATATCGATAATTTATCAAATTTTTTCTACATAATAGTGGTATATTTCAAGAATATTATGTAAATTTTTATGGAAAAAAATTAATAAACAAGTGATTGGCAGGGAATCTCCAGAGGCGTCTCGAAAAAAAGTTGATTTGCCGTGCACACGGTTTCTCGAAGTAGGATTATCTGAAAGCAAAAGTTCAAACGGCATTCGTTAAAGGAGATGTTTGTCGAGGTAACGCCGGAGGTATTTTTATTTTTTTTTTCATTTTTAAATTTGTGGCGTCACTTTGAAGTCAAAAATACGATTTTCGCTGAAAAAATCAGCCTATTTGTTATTGTAAAATTGATAATTTTCAAAAAAACGAAAAAAGCTCCCAGCGTTACCTGACGAATTATATGAAGAAGCACTGCGCAAAGTTTCAGAACGATCGGTCAATTAATTTTTGAGTAATCGTGTGCACCGACTTTGAAAATGATGTTTTTCAGGAGAACGCTTTATTGATATACTTGAGTTGATGTACTCCTGATTTTTTTTGACGACGCGCTACCAGTTGTTCCTTCGTCCTGCTTGCGCTTTTGAGGAGGAGCAATCTTCTTCGGCCGAAACAGCGACGCACCACTCTCCTTGCGCTCACTTCTGCTGACTTTTCGAGGCATTTCAACAATAATTTAGTCGAAACACAAAGAAAATTACAGGAATTTCCGAACGAATGTGAATTAAAACGGAAACAAACTCCAAGCGTCTTCAGCTACTACTCGGCAAGGCATACTATAACCGATTGGAGTAAATTTCCATGCACCGAATATGCAGGACGCTACCTGAATGTATACTTTTATAGCGGGAAAAATTTGGGGCTATAAATACAATACAGGAGACCGGCAGGAGGGAATGCGGGCAACTGTGCTTCAGCTGCGCGGCAGGTCCAAAGTCGGCCGGTGCAACGGATACGATAACGCTCATAACTTCGTCAATTTTGCTTCGATTTACTAGAATATATATTCATTTAAAAAAATAAAAATAAATGAAAAAAAAAAGTGAAAATACCCTACACCCCCCAAGTAACTCATCTTTCTGTTTTTTTTTTTTTTTTTTTTTAATAAAGTGCATCAATTTTAGTTTTTATATTTAATATCATTTTTTTGATAATAAATCAATATTAAATTTAAGTCCTTGTACATGATATACTCTCCAAATTGGGTTAGCTGGAGTATACCTGCGAATTATCTTTTGTTTGCTTAAAATTTTAAATTAAATAAATTTTAAGAATTTTATCGTTATTGTAGAAAGTGCTTTGCTGTGAATTAGAGTGCTTAAGCTAACCTGTATATGAATTTTTTTATTAAATCGAAATATAAATCTATTTATGCTCCTTCTGATTTTAATATACCGCTAGACTAACATAATCCACCAAAGATAACATCATCACATGTAGCTTGTGAACGGTTCTACGGTAACTATTCCGTTACACACGTGCTGAAATTACAGTTTTGTTAAACAGCAAGGGATTTTATATCAGCTTTGTTATACAAGCGCATGGTATAACCTTTCTATACATAGTATTTTTTCATAGTTCCAGGAACTATTCTCTACGCATTAAAGTATTTGTTGATCCTGCAGAAATCAAGATACTACATAAACATATTTTGGTGGTTCCATACATGAACCAAGCTACTTGCGAAACACCGACCCAACAACCTGTTATAATCATCAGTTGTTACATTTTACCTTTTACACCTCTCTTGTGAAGCCTTATCTTAGTTAGTCAGTTTTTATTGAAATAAATACGATTAATGGAACAGTTTTGATCTAGCTGTCATATTAACCATACCCAGTCTCCACTAAAATGTGGGAAAAAATTAAATTTCTATCACTTCTTGAAATTTGAAGTTTTGCATTGAGATGTGAGAAGTGATCCAGGATTCGATAAAACGCACGAAGGAGTCTCTATAAAATGCCACTATAGTAGGCTTCATAGGGTGTATACTAAAACAAATTATACATGGTGTTCAGTAAAAAAAAAAAAAAACAAGTAAAAAAGCTAGAATTGGTCTAAGACCAATTCTTATGATACCCTAGATGAATGCCCATATTAAATTTCGTCTGGTCGGTCACCGATCTATTCAAGTATTGATTTTGATGTTGTTTTTCGCATATATTTCTAGAGCAGTTTGTCGCACAGAAAAAATGGTTATAACCAATTTTATAGGATTTCGTATTCTGCAAAAGTTTTTAGTACAATAAAAATGTCTTGGACTGATCGTTTTCAAAGTATACGTAAAAAACCGAAATTTTTATATGGCAACACCAAGAAGGAGTTGCCCGATTTAGTCCATTTTTAATATTTTATTTGCTAATGTAGTAAAAACATCATGTACGAAATTTCAGCTCTCTACGTCGATGCGTTCTCAGGCATTGTCCAAATATATAGCGAAAAACGAAATCTTTATATGGCAACCCCACGAAGGAGTTGCCCGATTGGTCTCATTTTCGAACTTAGTTTTACTTTTTTTTTTAAAGTCCGTGTATAAAATTTCAGCTCTCTAAGTATACGCGTTATCGAGTTATCGTGCGCACAGACGGACGGACGGACATGCAAAAATCGAAATAACTTTTAATATTATGAGCGTGGGTGTCCAATCCATTTTGCTCTACCATCATTATTTCAAGGTGTTACAAACGGAATGATAAACTTAGTATACCCCTATGATTTCATCTAGGGTATAAAAATAGAAATCTACTTTCCATCCCCTTCCCCTCCTATTCTATACAACTTATGACCTATCTGGACGAAATCAATCATACTGCAAAGGTTTGTATATAAATGTGAGACACCCTGTATAATGTCTATAATATTTTATTTTTGCTGAATATTAATCTTATTATTTCCGGCTCATTTCCTCCTCATTTATTGATGATTTACCAACTTCCTTAAGGCAACCGCATTACTTCCGTAACACTTTTCGCTGATATGGTGAAGTTATCGGCAAAGTCTACTAAAGTTGCCTTATTGAAACTAATCAACAATTGTTCATCAGAGAGATAGGTTCTCAAATCGTAAGTAAAAAATTGATGAAGGTTTTTGTTGTTAATCTATCTTACCTACATAAAAAAAAAGGTTTGAAAAAAGTATAACTAGTAAAAATATTATTTTTTTTTTCTCTAAATAGCTGCTAATATTGAAAAATATTAAAAAAAGAAGCATTACAAAACGCGCTGTCCCCTAAATATCCTAACATTTCAAATTTTCTCCTCAATCGCATCAGATTTGCCTAAAAATATATTGAATTCATTTACATATATTCGATTTTATATTTGTAGCACTCAAATTATAGACATTGAAAATATTGCACACTTGCAGCAATGAAAATGATATTCAGACAAATTATTGTATATATTTTTTCTGACTTCCTCAATCTAAGGCCCCGAGACGTTAATTAGCTCTATTTTCTGCACAAATATTTTCAAAACATCTTTTTTTATATTTTCACCACAATTATTCCACAAGTTTTTATGAAATCTTGACATAGTAATTCAAGAACAAGGGCTCATTTTTATGACAGGGAAATATAATAAAAATAGAGACATATATAGGTACTTGTAGTTGCTTCATCCAGAAGCAAAGAAAGTTCACAACTTCCGCAATGTATCAACGTTGAGCTTTAAATAAACCCCCGGCTTTGAAATAATTAACCAACAAAATAATTTTCTTTTTTGTTTTTTTTTGCTCTTATATCATCCCTTTTGATTTTTCGCAAAATATGTCATTCCCCAGGAAACATCAACGGTCCCTTCGCTTCGTTTATTAAAATTTGCAGAAAAAAGACTTTATAAAGCTAGAAAAACACACATTTATTAATGTGCACCTGAAGCTAAGAGCCTAAAGCCTGGAAAAAAAAATGAAAAACAGTAGGTATAAAGGCATCTTTGCTTTTGACAATGGATGAACTGAACATTTTGCGCTAATTTATGCTAATCATCTCTTCATTATATAAATTTCCCTTGGTGAAGAAGAAACTGCTTTTTACCTCTCGTAAAGGAGTTCTTATATAATCCTTTTCTCAGTTTTCTTTTCCTTCCATATTTTCTATTGTTTTTTTTTTCCTGGAATTTTTTTCCGGTAAAACACCAGCAACCAAGTCAAAGTCAAGTAAGACGCCATCGAACAGAGACCCAAGGGATTGGGTGTTCAGGATTCAAAAAACCCATTGCCAAACTAATGGCAAGAAATCGATGGTTTTCTACATCTTGTCGTCTGTGTATATAGTCTTTGGCCTTGGAGAAGACTATTGTCCTCTAGCACGTAAACAATGTTTTTTTTTCTCTTCATCAAATTTTCAACGTAACTGATGGAAGCTTCTGCTTTGTCCCAAAAAAAACCGAAAAAAAAATACAGAGAAGGAGAAAGCTAACAGCGGTATCACCCTCCTTCTGTTTTATCCCTTTTTATTGGGTTTCAAAAAACAAAAAAAATAACAAAAATTACTTCAACCGCATCATAATCCTTCTCCTTGCAAAGATACTGAAAATAGTAAGACATGACTTGAGGGGTGCTTTCCTGTGAAATTGTAACATGCGACACGAAAACTTTTTCGCTTTGTCTATGGAGTTTTCTCGGTAAATTGAATTTTATTTGAAGTTTAGGATAAAAGGGTAAGCAAGCATAATCTAGATCAGGCGTCCTTCAAGTTTCGGAGAAGAAGTGGGAAAGTCATAAGGACAGTTAAGATATGCTGGATGCTAAGTGACCTTGGTTGCAAGCGATGGGGGTTAGTCAAAAAATACAGGGATTTCAGAGATAATGTGACATTAGAGTTATGTTAAGTGGATCATCTTATATGGATGGATGGATGGATGTATGTGTGTGTGATGGCAGACATTGGGATTAATTTTATTTTATATGTATTTACTGTAGAATTTGTCTTGTTATAAAACGACCATGGAAAAGTAAAGTATCCGAACTATGCAGAACTAAATGATGAAAAACGCTTTGAATATTTCATTTCGGTTTAGGACAAGTCGCCCTATTTTACTCAATCAATCAATTTACTTTCCAAGAAAGACAAAAAGTGGGGTTAGAGGAATAAATTTAATTGTTTCTTGTTAAATTCCGTAATTATATGGGTTCCAAACCATGGAGTAAAATATCAATCTTCTTTAAATAACTACCGCAATGAGTTTTTGCTGTGTCGCCAGAAATCTTCAGCCATTTATGCGAACTGAACCAAAACGTGGATAGCAAATAAATCATAATTAGATTTGTAGTGAGAGCGCTTTATTTTTATTATAATTTTCTATTTCAAAAATTAATAAGTGATTTTACTAGAAATACAAATCACTGCTTATAAAAAAATATTTTTGTTTCTTTAAAGACGAATGCCCACTTTTCATACTTTAGGCCCGTTATGAATAGACATGAGGGATATCTTAAACGATGCATTATGATACTCTGAACATATTTTATTAATAATGTTTATTTCAATTAGGCGGGGGAAAGAATTGGCGATCGGATGTAGCTTAAGTGACTTTCTTGGGTGAAATTTTGAACTTTTCTACATCTTCCGATTTCGTGAAATAGGTACGTCATGGAAAATTACTTCCTATGAAAATACTTTTGGCAACAGAGTACTAATGACCATGGAAGAAAGAACTGTACAAATATATGTGAAATGTATTCGCTGGGGTGTATGTGACGCAAGTGCATGAGAATGGGTTTTCTGGGAGCAAGAACGTCCCGAGCAAGTTTTCTGAATCGGGAAAAAAATTACACCATCCTATAATACTTGGCGACCCATTTTATTTGATATGCAACATGCCGTATTGGAACTATCCCGCCAGGTCGGGGGGACGAACCCCCCACCTTAAAAGTATGCAGAGAAAATATTTATTCCACGAATTATAACTGGTAACGAGTTGAAGGGAAGGGCAAAACCCGTTTTCTGATCGGACATAACCGTACCAGTTAAAGGCGATCTAACTTGCGAAAAATCTAGTACCTCAGTTCGAATAAAAAAGAGGGAAATACTAAAAACATAAGTATGGGGATGGCTATTTAAGCCTCCGAGTATAGGAGTGTGGGTACTCAAAGCTCTTCTAAGGACCTAAGGAATTCAATTCTGTGCTAGATTTTCAAAAAGTACTAGATTAAAGTTTGACACCCCAAGTAGCAATATTGATCACTATTACACTGGTTTTTATCACTCCTAAATTACCGTAGTAAATCTAACGTAAATCTTACAATTTTGGCGATGTTCTTGTAAATTTTATAACCAATGTATAGATGACGTTATTTTGATGTATTTGTTACAATAATATCGCCAATATGACGTTGAGTTAAATTTGTTATATTATCGTATTATCGATATTGAGGTTACCGACAAAAATTTTACGTTAGCCTTTCGCAGTTTGTTATCGCTATGTAGATTTGGGGTAAATCTAACTTCAAAGTTAAATTTGCCTTAATATTACTTTTCCCCCATATGGTTCCCATGATTACAGATCCATACGCGCGAAATGCATAGATTCGCAAAAAGTTATTAAGAAGAAATTACGACCGTATAAATTTACGGGAGAATAATATTAGAAGGTTAGACTAAAAGTGCGCCGATGGAAAGTTTTAAGTAGTCTAATCTTAAAAATAAACGAAAGAACATCTCTTTTCGATCATACATCACAGAACGCAAAGTATATTATAGTTGAAATAGGTAATTTATTTGTGTTTATATTTCTATGTGTTACGAATGAACACAAAGTTAATGTACTCTGGTTTCATCTGGGGTATAAGAATATTCAAAATTGTAAATAAATAATACAGACGTACTTTATCTAACAGGAAAGTCTGAAAAGATAAAAGAAGGAGACATTGCAACCACGTCTCTTTTAATTGAATCCCATAAAATCTTTTCTTCTGAATCGGAAATATCAGTAAAGGAGCATCGTGATTATTACAGAGAAACTGTCTCGTCCTGCGACACCCACAACGTATACATCACTATCAGCGTTCCTTGCTATACACACTTCCATTTCTGAATTATAATCAGTAAGAATGGTATCCATCTTACTTATGCAATTGAGCTGGGTTCTTTTTAATAAAGTACCTGTAATAATTTGTATATGCATAGCAAAAAGGGGATTTTTAAGTAATAAATGCTTTCAATTTACCACAGCTTTCCATCTGTATCCGAAAATGAAGCAAACAACGCTTCATGCTCTAGTCCTTCTTTGAAATTATTTATGGAATCACAGTTTTTAGGCACACATTTAATTTTATTCCAGTTTCAGCTCGAGTTTTTTGTGAAGTTACATACATTGTGAGGTAACTGCAATTTCAATGTAAGTTTAACTTGTGGTAATTAATACAAACTCGGTAATACTTACGTAACTGTTACAAAAATTGCTGCTAGGGACCCCCACCTCCAAGCCATCCCCCGCTTAATTGAAATAAACATTGCTAATTAAATATATTCAGAGTATCATAATGCATCGTTGAAGGCATTTTTTATGTCTGCCGATTTCGAACCCAAAATAGGCATATCCCTTTTGTGATATTCACAGGATAAAATCGAATCTGCTCCTTTTGCCCTTGCCAAATTCATCAGAAAAATAATAATGTAAAAGGAAAAGAAGATAAATCTAATCCACTTGCATTGAGTATAGATCATTCTTGGAAAATTATTAAAGATTGGAAATAATAATGAATCTAGAAACGAACCTTGTGGAACTCCAGTGAAAATATTTCTTTTCATCACGTGACACTTGGCTGCTAACTAAACAAAATTTGCAGATAAAATGTGTCTTCTCTTCGAAGACTGTGCTTCCGAAAAGGTAAACATCCTTCGTGTTGTTTCTCTTGCTCTACTATTATATACCAGTTTTTTTCTTATAATTTACTCCTTTTTCAGTTGCTTCCGTCAGCCTTAGTTAGGTCTTGCCTTATATGAATACATATTTCACTGGATCTCATTTAAACCTTCGTAACACTTGTAACTATTTTATATACAACTATAAAAAAAAATTTTATTTTCTTCTTTTTATTGTATAGAGTAGAAACCTCTCATATACCTCCAAATAACCCCATTCATCCCATCCACTTCTACATAAAAATAAAAAAAAAAATAAAAAATATTGTACCGGAAAAAGTACAACTCTAAATTCAACCCAAGTACATCGTCGCTGCCGTTATATAACTTTTAAGTCTTGCAAGCTAAGAAAAAAATTGTACAAAATCCAAGAATAAAATTTCCTTCAGATTGTCCGCACAACTTTAAGAGATTTTTTTCTTGTTTTTTTCTTTGACTTTTCGTTCCCATAAAAAAGTTTTTTAATAGTGGAGAAAACTTAAGCGCCATTTCCCACGGAAAATATTTTTATAGCACAGAAAAGGAGCAAACAAAAGTAATAAAATCCGTCCGCTATCAGTTTACTTAACAACGTACGAACGTCGCGTCGGGGGGCTGAGGGGAATTTATAAGTTGACCATAAAAAACGGTGGTTTTAAAATAAACACGGGAAACGTCAAAGCGATAGAAATTCGATTTAATATTTTCCGAGTGGATCAATACGGCCAACCAGATTGCTTCCGAAGACTGCTAGCTTAGTGCAGGGTGATCGAAAAGTCTTATGTTATAAATATATTGTTCTCTCCTTGTGTCTTGTTTTTATATTTTTTACAGGTATTTTATAGGAAGGGGAAATGGGAGGGTAAGGGAGGGGAGATTGGTGTTCTAAAGAAGCCTTCAGTGGAATGATAGTAAAAACTGAGGGAAAAAGGAATCCTGAAATAAACACGAAAAGTTAAAATTGAAAAACGAAAAACTTTTCTAATGTGGTGGGCACTTGACATGTTTTCTTCTGGCCGAGGGAGCTGTAATAGCAACCGTTTCTCAGAAGTAAAAAAAACATGTTTTCCCAGGAGTGTTTAAACTAGACAAACACACATACCTAGATACGTATAGAAAAATAGAAAAATGTCGACTACGGATGAGCCTGAACCTGAGATATGGACTCGTACACCTAGAGTAGCACCTCTTGTTCATAAATTATTTAAGTGTCACCCATCGAAATTAGAGTTTGTGGGGGTGATAGATATGTAGGTAGTAAAATAAAAAATTTCGTCCTTTGACATCCTGCAAAATATACACGTATTTATACGAGGTAAATACGGTAAAATTCCTTGCATTTATTCTTCGATCCCACATACCATTTTATGTGAATGAGTTACTTCAGGTGTTTACCTCTGTATTCATAAAAGGTATGGAATATTATGAAAGTATATTTACGGTTGTGCAGTGCTACAGAACGTGATGCTATTATACCAAAAATGAGATGTGCTAACATACTTAGGCTAGGCTTAGGAAATACTTTATTCGACACCTTTCCATACGTACAAACTCACCCGTAGCCAACCATGACACAACTCATGGAAACATGGGTAAATTGAGTACAGAACTAAGTATCTGTCAAGTGCGGTACAATTTACCGATAAACTTAGGAAACTAAATAACGAACAATATGCACGTACTGGCGCCAGAGTTTAGTGTTGAAGTTAATTAATGATGGAAGTGGGAATAGGGGGTGAAACCGCTAAAATATGTCAGAGGGAAACGTGCCGGAAGTTGAGTACAATTCAATTTTATTACGAGTAGATCTCTCGTAGGAAAATGTTAATTATCGCTGAAGGCATTTTCCTTAATTAAAGTTCATACCTCTTTGTACAGAATATTATGTTTGTATGGGGATGTATGAAGTTAGATTTTGAATAATATTCTCAAAATTTGTGATGGATTACGATAACCAGTTTTTTCCAACTTTTATGGGAGCATTGTTCTATTCGTTTAAAGCATTTTTTTTTTCAACACTAACAACTGTAGACTGTTCTAAGGGTTCTAGGTATTCCTCGAACATCGAGATTTATTCCAGTATTATTTCTGAATATTTAACTAACCAACGTGCAATAATTCGAGGTGTAAGATTTCATTTCTTATGTGTCATTTCGACTTAAACTGTTCGTTTCAATTTTTATTAGCTTCCGGCTATAGCTATATCTTCCAACTGATATCTAATGATATCTGGATACTAAGCCTATGATCTTTTGGAGTAAATTTGCATCAAAATTCTTGCTAATCCATAACTACCAGAATCTGCATGTACTCGTCCTGGGCATTATTATTATTTAGAGTGAGCTTTTGGCGCTGTGCCATAATTGGTTTTGGCTGCTTGTTAAACCAAAAGTTGTTGTCCTGGTGGCTGATGGAGAGTATGTATTTCTTTAGAAATTTAACGGGGCTATTTTTCATGCCAGGTTTGACTCCTTCATTAGTTAGTTGGAAAATCTAATTTATTACGCAGCAAGTATGATTTCTTTAAAGATAAATAAAAGCCAGGCTTTTGGATTACTATGAGTAAACTAATAACTAAAAAAAAATCAATTGTCATGGAACTAGTTTTATTTTCATTATGTAGGTACCTACTTATTTGAACACTATTTGATAACGTGTTGAAGTGAAGAACTGAAATTGTACACACCGTTCTCGGAATAATTTTAGATCTAAATTGCAAAATTAATGAAATCGAGCACCCCTTACGTAGGATTATCATATGGAATTTCAGATTTTTCTCCGGTATGTGGGCAAATAGTAAGTTCAAAAAGTTTTTAATGCCGGTACTCAAAATATCTTGGGAATATTAAATCCTATAAAATTCGTCATAACAATTTTGTTTTTACTGTCCAATGAATCAGTTTTCAACAAAATGTGAAAAACCATTATTAAATTTTGATGGAAATGGACTTTTTGACTAACAATAAATTCCTTCCTACACAGTGAGAAATGTGGACAAATGTTGCCACAAAGATTAGATATTTTTCCCTAACATGTAACATGTAGGGAATATTCCCTAAAATGTAGGGAATATTCACTACATTTTAGGGAATTTACCCTAGGTTTTAGGGAAAATCACCTAATCTTTGTGGCAACAACTGTGGACATTTTTTACAGTGTAGTTTTATACAGCTAAAATTTGCTTAAACAACGTATAAATGGTACTCATCTCATTTTGGAAAACATTACAGTGAGGGTGGAGTATTTCGATTAAAAATGCCGAGTACCAATTAATTTTTACCTGTATTACACGTGGAAAATTATTTCCTCTAGACAGCGAAATATGTATGGTTGCGGAATGATACACAAAAGCTAGTATGTTTTGAGCCATGGTTGACCTTCTATTTTTGATGTGGATGCCTCAACTTAAAAGGTGCTTTGTTTTATAGTCTTCATTATGATTTTCCTTCTCAATATTTCATGTTTCTAGGAGAGTTATTATAGTCACTTACTGGTGAGATTAGACATTGTTTCATTTAATAACTATACAGATTATAATTAATTATGCAAAATGTTATCAACAGTGTTAAACGTAAATATTAAAATTATGAAGTAGGTTTCACTCGATTTTTAATTTATTATAAATGCAAGCAAGTACGGCTGTTCTGTAAGCAGGATGAGCTGAGTTAGATAAAAAACAAAATACTGCAAGTACCAAATTTTCAAAAAATTCTGAAATCCTCTATAATTTCGAAAATGATATGAATTAAAAAAATATATACACATAACATTTTCGATTACAAATCACCTGCTCTTTTACGGACTTCAGTATTGTATACTTTTCCTGAAAATCCTTATGTATATATATAGCAGTTCGCAAGCAGAAAGAAAATAATATGTGTATTTTCCGATTTAAAAACAGCATTTGAAACGATTGGCAGGGGCATTCCCTTTATGCAGTTAGAGTAATAGGAGTAATAGATGTTGCACTCAAATGGCTTAGAGACCATATGATGAATAGGAGACAGAGGGGTAAAGAAAATGGGCAAGAGTCTCGCTCAGTTCAAATTGATATTGGTGTTCCTCAGGGATCAATGTTGGGAACATTATTGTTTATTATATTACATAAAAGACACGCAAAGGGTTTTATAAAGTGTTAAAAGCACCAATTTGTTGATGATACCTTAATATAAATGTAGCAAAAAATATCCTTTCAGAAGGAAAACGAATTTGTGCAAGAAGATTTAGAAAATGTGAGTGTGTGGCTTAAGGCAAATAAGTTAAAACTTAACGTGACAAAGACCAAATGTATGTGCTTAAACAATGATGAGGACATAACTCTTATAACAGATAACTCATTCATTGGACAAGTTCATCGAATAAAATACCTTTGTGTAATTATAGACTATAAACTAAAATTTGATGGGCATGTTTCGTATGTATATAAAAAAAAATTGCAAAAATAAATAGGTTTCCTGCGAAGAAACAGATAAAGCTTATTACTTATGTGTGCAATAAACATAGGTATATAACGTCGTAATTAAACCCCACTTTGAATTATGTGCTACAAATCTAGACACAATTAACTTTAGTTTTGGCTTAGAAATTGCACTTTTAGAAACATACATATGTGAGACATTTCCAGGCCGCACACCTAATTTTAATTGCATAAGAATTAAACACTTTAAACTCAGACTTTATATAATATATGTATAATACATATATGAAAAAACTGAGCAGAAAAGTTTGAGGAATATTTTCTGATTTTGGACAGCTACAGTTTTATTTTTAAATCTGCCTTAAGACTTAATTAAACTGCAATTTGATAGTAATTAAACCAGCTATTTCGGAATCTTATAATTAACTTTGTCTAAATTATTTCAAGTTATAATTTATTTGAGATTCGGTTAAAAATCCAAAGTTCTATTTACGCAGTATTGAGAAAAGTATGTTAACAATTGTATATTTGTAACATTTATGTTAAATTTGAGTTAACTTATTGCTTTGCTTTCTAATTTGATGCCTTTTTTTACCATGTAAACGAATGCTCTGAAGGCTTATTTAAAAATAGTATAACCTATTTGTCTTGGCGTAAAAAAGTGTCAAGCTTTTAGTCGTGATTTTATGAAAATTACAATCCTACTAGATTTTATTAACATTGTTGTACATGATACTTCTTAAAAATGCCAGTGCCCACGATAGTTTAAAAAGTAATTTTTTCTCGGACAAAATCACATGTGTTGCCAAGTATAAAAAGTAGCTTTGGTAGAGTACAGTATTTTTCTACCAGTTTGTAATATTTTGGTTAGTTAGTTCCTTACACATTACTAAGCAGAAATTATTTACCAGCATATTACTGAAGTGCAACAAATACGGTTTGATTTATTCAAATTTCATTTAACGCGCAGTAACTTGAAATGTAACTAAAAAGTTACAATGCAAGAGATAATACAAAATCTATTGTTTTTTTTTTTTTTTTTTTTTTATTATGGAACCAAATCAAAACGGAGAGACATGAAAATTTAGAAGGGCGTTAAATATTTTTAAAATGTTAGTGGTAATAAATTGAGGAGTTTTTTCGGATAACTTTTCATTGGGGGAAAGGTAAATACAAAATTAAGTGCTTCTAAAGTGTCCTTAATTTTAAAAGACAAGAATTCCGTCAGTTTGGTAATTTTTTTATTCCTTTTTATTTTGACGATTTTTTTTTTTAGTGCTACCTAATTTTAATTTTATACACCTAAAGCGTGTCAAAGGATGTCTCCCTTTTTGATTGCATAGAGCATAAAACTTAGTCTATGTAAGACAAAGCTCACTACTTAACTAACTAACTTAATTGTTATAATTATGGCAATATAATAATAACGAATGAGTCAGAATTTTTGTTTTTCGTCACCTTTTCGTTACAATAACCATTTTGTTATTTTAAAATTATTGTCAATGTTAAAATAGTCGTTTTTTCACAAACTTTTAATCTCAACTTTTAAGTTGCATTGTGGTTATTTTTACTGACTTGTTCGATATAAATTACGAAAAGGTAATTAGTACAAAATGCAAAATGCAACAAAGTAGTAACAGTATATGATAGTTTCTTAGTGGTTCGATATTTTTAAATGATACAAACTTTCATTTCCCACAAAACCGACAATTTCCGATTTATATGAAACTTTCAGAGTTTGTATGGAATAGGAAAATATGTATTTTCTTTTACTATTCCCCCCCCCCCCTCCTCACCCAATAAGAGATTATAAATTTCGCCTTTTTAAGTTATTGTAAAAAATCATATCTCGAGAACGGCGCAACCAATTTTTCTGATTCAAATGCCCAACTTCAGCTATTAATTTATAAACCCACCCTATACCCAAAGTATTACAGTAGAGGAAAGTATCAGTTTTTCTATCGGGAACCACTATCACAAAGGTATGAAATTTTTATAAATATGGAACCTACTAGAACTTAATGTACTATATGTATGTGAGAATAGGAGTAATATTTTGTTATCGGTGAGATGAGATTCGAAACATCTATGTAGGATATAACTAACCGAGCGAAGTCGCATTTCCACTACTCACTAAGGACGACAAGGATCGACAAAATAGAAAAAACAGATTCGGGTATAGCAACCTTAATTTCAAATGTTCTTTAGTTTATGAAAAGCTGTTCTTTTTTATTTTATGGTTTGATAAGTGTTACGTCATCTTTGTTAAGTACGCCATTTTAGATTTTGTTGTAACAAATTTATAGTGGAGAATATACTCAGATTTTCATTTCTACAAAAATATTTTTTCCTTCCAAAATAAGTCGAAAATGAAGTAAAGCAAAAAAAAAAAGATATTTATAATAATCTTATCAAAGAATTTATGAAATGATTGTGGAGCATCCATTATATTACCATATCCATCCCTCTCCACTGTACAGACTCTCTCTAAGGACTTTAGATGACATGATGAGGCTTATATCCGCTGAGCTTGTACAATTTGCATTTCTAAGAAATGCTTACAGAAACAGGAATACACAGGATGAAAATATACAACACTACAAAGTCGAGTACAATCAACAAAGATATCAATTCCGGGAACAGAAAGGACACAAGAAATCGAAGATACACGTCGTATCCCCTAGAAAACCATGGATGGAGTCGTCAAATTGTCAAATTCAATAAAACAATCTGACCTAGATTTCCATAGTATAACTGCAATTCACAAATTAAATGGAGCAACAAACTTTTCTTGAGTTCTGCACTATCCTGAAAACGGGACTCAAGTATGTACTTTGACCAGTTTTAGCTTGTATTGAATTGTGTATATCACAGGTAGGTAGGTGGGTGGGTAGGTTTGTAGGTTTGTACAACTATAGGACAACGATAACTTGTCTATGGAGCTTTGTAATTGGATCAACTCAAGAAAATCTATGGAGCAATTTGATGTAAACCTTCATTTCTTTTTATAGCGATCGAGTGGGTCACCATAAAAGTAAGCACTCGAGAGCTAGTTATCTATCATCTACTCACCCGATAAGTAACAAACTATATGTGTACCTCACCAGGTAAGAAGTTAGTCGTGCCCGTTGTTGCTGGGCTTTTATATTGGTTCTGTTGAACTTCTGATTGATCTCTTGATTACAAGTCGACGATACTGATGCAATTACATCGACCTTTCGGGAACCAAATTGATCCATTCCGGAATGGGGAATAAGTTTTGTATGTATATGTTAGTATGTGTATGTATGTTGTATTTATTTATTTTCATAGGGATGAGGGATAAATTTTCCTTAACGCAAGAGAACGCTATTGTTAGCAAAAAGTTACGACTTAATGGAAGTAAAAAATTTATATGGATCAGCTTTCCTTAAGTGATTGATGCCTTTGGGATGTCATGGAATCCTCTGCAACTCCCAATCGTATATATGTGTGCGTATATATGCTTTTCTTACATACATATATCCATATATTGTGCAAAGGCTCCAGGGGCGGAGCGGTATTGAATCCTTTAAGACTTGTGAAAATAATTTTGTTGACAAAATAAGAGAAGGGTTTGACAATATTACAAAAAATATTGATTACTTTTCCGAGAAGTTTATTTCTATAATTTATATGGAGGTACACAATATGTACACTCGTGTAAGTATTCAAAGAAAACCTCTTCGGAGGAGGAAAATTTTCCTTTTTTCGTCGTAGAATTTTGAATTATAGAAAAATGTCTATGCAAAGAATCACAAAGTTCAAATTGGTTAATGCCTTTCCGGTAATCCTGTGACTATATATACAAAAAGCTAATACTGAATGAAGGTTATACAATGTCTTATAAAAGGCAAGAATATATGAAAAGGTGAACTTCTCTTGTTGGAGGCATATGTATAGAAAAGTATTTGCTAAAAATAAATTTACTGCTGTTGACATTTTACACATATTCCTGACTTAGTGTATGTATGTATGTGTGTGTTAGGATCGTGTATGAGAAATATTGTAAGATAGAGAATCTGAATAGCTTTTTCTAGTTCAATTTAGGACCTTGGACTATTTTGGATGGAAGACCTCCAATTTTATTTTTCGATTCAATCTGATTACATTATACTTGCAGAAATATTTAATTTTAGCCACCAAATATAGCGTAATTAGGTCGGACCCCTTATTCAAGATAAGTGAGACGGGACAGATTTTAAATGGATTTATTTTTGTATTAAGAATGGACGATATGTTATTTTTGTCTTAGCTCTTTTAAATTTAAATCCTCTTTATAATTGAAATAGAAAAATTTTGAGATTTACAGTCTCTGCTAACACCTGAAAATATCACACTAATTACTACCTGTCTGCCTAGAAAAATCAGAATCCTTTTAAAATGGTTCCTACATCCCTCTTGTCTAATTATATAAGCTGCCTGTCGTAAAATCTCTCGATCGGCTATAAAAGGGACAGTTTTTATGTTGAAGGTATCATTTCAGTTCTTTCCTTGTGCAAATTTTCAGCGAAAAATTTAAATATTTTCTAAAAATAATTTGTGTTTTGAATAATCATCTATTTACTTAAATTCTTTGTGTGACCATTTGTGCGTAAGTATTTTTAAAGATGTTTTATTTTAACTTTGCTCTCATAGTATAAATTTTCTCTGTACTTTTATAATATTTTTAGAAATGCGTTCAAAATCAGATTTATCTAGGACACAGAATGAATGGATTGTAAGTCTACTGCGAGGCGGAAAACATTCAGCGAGGGAGATCGTAAGATAAGAAGGTGTAAGCTACCCCACAGTCCTTAAACTCACCAAAGCTGTAAAGGAAAACGTGGACCCTTTACTTAACAAAAGGAAAAATAGCAAAGGAATTCGCAAAACAACTTCACGAACGGGCAGAAAAATTATTTCGCTTGTAGAACAGAATCCTTTTATCACAAAAAGAGCAGTACGAAGTGTTTTATTGAAGAGTTGTACTAATATATCTAAGAGGGTCATTCAACATAGACTTTTACCTGAAAATCTGTATGCAGGCGGCCAGCTAAAAAGCTGCTTTTAACAAGAAGGTTGCAAAAAGTAGATTTATTTGAGCGAGATATCATCAAAGTCTCACTCTTGGTGACTGGCAGAAGGTAAATCATAAAAGCAAATTCATTTTGGGTATATAAATGAGCCAACGTAATAATTAGTTATTCTTCGAATTGAATTTTAACTGGTTCATTTCTCTGATGAGTGCGTCATTAAAATGATGTCCGAAACGTCTTGTTCGTTCGGAGGAGACCAGGGTAGTATAATCACGGTGCTTATTAAGAACGACAAAAATCCATTATCTGTAATGGTATGGACTTCAATAAGGAGCCAAGGGCCAGGACCACTCTACATTACAGAAGGCACCATTCTATATCATCTTCACGGGAACATGCAGGATCGTGTTGGTTCATAGCTGACAAGGCGCCGTGCCATATACGGCAAAGATAGTTAAGAAATTCTTTGAAGATGAACAGGTGTCAGTTCTTCCATGCCCAGAAAAATTACGAGATCTGAACGCTATAGAAAACATATGTAAAAGCTTGAAATCCAAGATTAAAAATTAGCAAAACCCTAACAAGGCACCATTCATTGAAAATATTAAAAATGCAGATATAAGATCCTGCATTAAAGCGTGCATTGACAGTACGCCCCAAAGAATAGAGGAAGTTCTTCAAAATGAAAGAAATATCTCAAATTTACATAATAAAAAAAAAACAATGAGTTTATAAAAAATACAAAAAAAAATGTTTTATATAAAAGTTTTGAATTGTATTCGTTTTCATATTGTAAAGTAAATTCCTCCCAAATTAAAAAAAGAAGGCAAAACTTCAAGGTGGTAGCAATAGGCTGTACAGGGACTATATTTTTAAGATTTGTTTGCTTTTCGGGCGACTGCTCTTACCACTGAGCTACCGAGACAGATGCTTTCTCCTCCTGTATTTTGCAATTTTCTACCCTATTAATCCACAAATGTTTTCAGCTGCGAATAACCAACCAGTGACGATCAAAGCGCACAAATATTAAATTTTGCAATTTTTATTTATCTCTTTTTTTTTTTCAAAAAACTAATAAATTTGTTAATCATTTTTGGAATCAGTCAGAGATGGAAAATGGAAGGACCCAGCCTTAAAAACAGAACTACTTTTTTTCTGGTATTTAATAATTTAATGCAGAATCTTAATAATAAATTTCAAAATTTTTCGATTTCATATATGACTAATTCGAAAAATGTTTAATAAAATTAATTGTTCTTTGAGAAATAATAAATAAATAAAAATTGCATATACTTTATTGCCCGAAAGAAGTAAAATTTGTTTTGGAAATTCTTTTACACAAACGACACACCTTACAAGTGCCTAAAGTGTATGAATGAAAAAATTTCTCAAATTCCTTTAATTTTATCAAAATTTTTTATGTTTAAACTTACAAAAAAAAATTGTTTTGATTTTCGGAAATTTGGTTAAAAATAAAAACGTTTTTTTATTATTCTAGCAAGATAACTCTGATTTATCACTGGGTAAACTTTATATTTGTTCAAGAAGTCCATTTTTTGGTATTCCTCGTTACAACACCAAAAGTAAAAAAAAATTGTTGTTTCGTTATTTCATCACACAACTTATTGATTTAGGGTAGCATTGTGGTATAGAAAATTAAGAAAAGCATTCCAACCAAATTCTATGCCTGATCAAAAACAATTAAAATTTTCACCAAGAATTTGAGTGTTATGAGGCTGATTTTGATCGCAGTTGGATGCTCAACAATCAGAATATAGTCAATATTGACATATTGAAAATCATCGCTTACTCCATCACTTCCCAGTAAAATTTGGTTGGGTATTTGCGGCATCATTGGTCCTAATTAGTTTTTTACAGATACCGATTGAAGTTCATTTACAATGGAAGGTCTAAATAATTGAGAAATGTTGCAAAATTTCTTTTTATACAAAATATCAAATATCATCTATTTCCGTTAAAAAAAAAGCATATTTTATCATTTGAGCCGTCTCATTAAAAAACCATTTTAAATTAAATGAATCTGTTAACTAAACTCTTCCAAGACTTTGCAGAGATAAAAAGTCAAATTCACAAGACAGTCGCTAGAAGGTGTGGACGAGTAAGACGATTTTGATATAAGCGCTGAAATACAGTTCACCTATCCTGTAAGGAGGATAGAGGACATGAATTATGAATTGAAAATATGAACTTAAAAATACAAGGATGTAAAGATGGATGCTTCAAATATTGATTCAAATTTTTTTGGATATAATATTGCCATTAAAATTTACTGTAAAACTAAGAAAAAAGTTATAATTCGCCTAAGACAAATGTTTGCGTCCCATCCTTAATATTGGCTGTAGTTTTTTAATAACTTTCTTAGGCTTTTATAGTTCTCTTCAGAGAGTTAAAAAAGCTTGAAACTGTTTTTTTTCATGTATATGTAAAATTTAAAAATTTTCATATGGCAACCCTATGAATTGATAAGTTGCCAATTAAGATCATTTCAGAAATTTCACCAGAATTTTCGATACAACTACTGCGCCTCAAATTTGAGATTTCTTTGATAACTTGTGTTTTCAGTCAGCACCCAAATATACGTATAGAAGTTCTTAGTATGGCCACTCTTCGATTTCTCTCATTTTCTAACTTATTCTTATAAAATAGCATTTCAAAAAGTTAACTTTCTATGTCAACGAATTTTCTATAAGTACCAAAATTAGGGCTGTTGATAGAATTCGATGTAGGCAGTTCAAAGCTTCGAATTATTCCATTGATGCATCGCCGAAAAAAATAACATCGCTATCCAATATTATGCCGAATTTCGAACATTTGAATTTGCTCGAATTCTTTATCATACACTTTTACCAACAAAGTACGGTAAAACGTTCCTGTTCGAAGAGCTCATCTTCCAAGCCAGAACAACTACTTAGACGATGTCGATTGATTAAGCAAAACTAAATTTTCCTTTAACACAATCTGCAACCCATCGATTATAAGTCGAATCGAGCAATAAATGGCAAAATTGTGCAAACATTTGGCTTATTAGCACCGTGTCGTCTTAAAATTCAAGTTTTTACCAAATATTCGTAATCCGCGACCCAAAGAATTCCAAGAAATTGATTTTGAATGGAATCTGGCCATAATGACAATATTCGGCTACAATCGTGCAGACGCCATCTTGATTTTATATTATATAAAAGCGTTAAATTATATTGTCATGCAAGATCTAGAAGAATGCTAAATTTTACCTCAATGGTTCAACAGGAAGTGGGTCAAATTAACATTACAAATTTTGAATCACGGGCACATCATTGCTTCGATGTTTCTGTTCGAAGGTCAAAGCATCGAGGCGTCGACCTTCATAGCTTAGTTGCTCGAATATTCTTTCGAAGCTTCGGAACTTCGAAAAAAATTCGAAGCTTCGAATATCAATAGCTTTAGTCCAAATATACTGTGAACATTTTTGTGAAACTTTTCCATGTCAACACTGCGAAGGATTTTCCAGATTTTGTATATTTTCAAAAATAAATCGAAAATTTATTTACTAAGTCGTACACAATATTTCAGATCTGTGTGTAAACGGAGTTTTGAGTGATCATGAGGACAGACAAATCGCAATGCCTTTATGTCTTGAAATCCATTTAACCGTATCATCATTATTTCTATGCGTTCCAAACAAAATGACAAACACGTATACCCTAAACAGATTTTCATTTGTAATGATAATGCGTTCACCAATGATAATTGACCTAACCGTGCATCATCCCGAATTGTTTTAGATGATCCTGGTATTCGTCATGATATTGTGAAATAATTCTTGAAATCATTTTCTTCTATTATCACTAGCCACTCTTGCGGTCAGTATGTTAAACTTTCAACGAAAACATATATTATAAAATTCCGACAACGTACATAATTTTTTATCAACAACCTCTACAATTTTCCGTACTCGTATTATCTGTAATTGCTAAAAACCTGAAATTTGTTGTTATAACCAGAGCTAATTAAAAGTTAAGGCAAACTAATCTACTTTAAATGCAATATTTTCTCCTTAAGAAATCCTTGGCCTGTGGGATTTATCAACCAACAATTCCGCTATGCAATGCCTAAAGAGCTACCATTAAAATAAAATCTTTCAAAAGTATGTCAACATTATTCGGAAGACTTCAGAACTTTAAAACACAACCATCCACCATTGGTATAAACTTTATAAACACGTTTAATATCAACTGTAACAGAGCTGTCATCTGAAAGCAATTTTATGATCATTTCCATAACTTTGAATAGAAGTTGTCAGACTCTAGCCTAATCTTATAAAAAAACATAAATTTCCAAAGTAAGTTCTAAGTAACTTGCAAGCTAATTACGACGACGGAGGTAACTTTCTTGATTTTAATACTTCTCTGCAATATTTACTTGCTGCTGCCACCCCCGGTATGCCATCTCGAAAAGGATTAAAGTGAAAGTAAGGATTTCACTAAGATTCTAATGGAAAACTTCCGTCATGTATAACGATATTGAAACTTTCGTCTTTTTGAAGTTCATCGAGAACTTATATATATTGTTATTGAGGGTATTATAGAAGAGCACTCATCCCAGCTCGACGAATAGACCTTGACCCGAGTCTCTTTTATAATAGCCGGACTCTATTAGAAATTCAATAACACCCAAATGGAACGAGAACGAACCCTTCGCACTATGTGCACGAAATATTATCACCACCCACCTACCCATCCACAGTCCGAATAGCAATTCTCCAACAACTATACCCTGCCCCATTTTATAGACACAAGACTCCACCATCGAAGATTGGGATTATTTTCTTGACATTAACCTCTACAATAACAAGAACTCTTTACGCCTGAAAGAAGGAAAATATTAATAAATTTGTAAGGAAGTCACCCCGATTCAATCAGGCCCTGGGCACAGTGAACGTGGTAACCTCCGCACAGCTGAAGAAGTGGCGGGCGGAAGTGTGCGGAACGTCTTATGATGGTCATGATATCAATGATCCGGCAGGACTTGAATGTCGAACATAATCGACCAGAAAATAGCATAAACCTCTAAGAGCACTTTAATGCGAGCAAGCATATATAGGCCCAAGAGTGTTGTAAAAAGTAAATTCAGGTAATACCCTAGCGAGGCGTATGGGCTCAGGAGGACTCGGTAACAATGATAAAACAAGATAGTAACAAAGTTGTTGTTATTGTTATTGTAATCAATATTAATGAAGCGGATATTAAAACAAATGACTTCACTGCCGACGTTTGTTTCACATCACCATTCCCAAGTGTCCATGCGTGAGTGAAATGAACATGAAACCAGGACAAATGGTCTCTAAAATTAAGGAAAAGGTTGAATTGCTCTGGAGTGGACTTCGAAATAGAAGGCACCTACCACATATATCTACCTACCTACCTACCCACCAAACTACCAACCTACCAAACACCAAACTCATACTACGTAAAGCTCGATTGTGTTGTGATCCCTGATTTGTGCTTTGTGTTCTGGCCACTAAAACTGCCCTCACAATCAGGAAACTTATTTCACTGGCTGAACGCCTAGGGGATTTCGAGAAATTAGTTGAGGGATCGATGGAAAGTTACCGCTTACGATTCAAAGTGCAGAGTTTGGTGTTTATGGCAACTACTCTCCACTACTACTACAACTACGAATAGGCTAAGCGAATATACCAGAAAGTGGTAGGCCTGATTGGAAGTGCACTTCGGTCTATGTTAGCCTCCTGTGTTGCTTGTAGAGCGCGAAATTGCTTTTCAGAATTGCAGCATAATAGTACCCGAAATGAGGCTTTCTATAGATGATGACCGCAGATGTTTGAAGTGTGGGCCTTCTATTAGAATTTTACCAGCTCAACGCCACCACACCAAATCGTATACCGCACAGAGTGCTGTTGTAGGTATGTTTTCGGTTTGTTTAGTAAGTTCAGAGTGAAGTTGTACACATAGCAGTAGTTTACGCTAGTCTTCATGGTCTTATGAACTATACTCGGATATGTAATCAGAACGAGAAAGCACAAATGATTTCTCCATCTCTGTACCAGAAAAAAGTTTAGATAGATAATATGAAACTGCATCCATCATCAAAGGTTTCCCATATTTCAATGGATTGCATCAGGTGGAGTTCATCATTTTTTTTTTTTCTAATTTCATCTGAGATGACTTTCGGATCGAACGTTGGGAAATTGAAAGTCAACATTATGAATGGAAATGATGTTTTCAAAAATTCTTCCTTATATGTATGTAGGACGCGAAGGATTGACATTTTAACAAAAGAATTTTGTTGATCTGAAGAACTTGGATTTTATCTGTAAGACGTGAAGTTGTAAAGATGTGGAACCAGAGGTTATGAATTTTATTATGACATACTCCCATTTGGATAGGAGTTCTTCAGTTATACCGGAGTTGACTTGCGGTTCCAATATTGCAATTTGTACTAAACTGCAAGTATGTTCCTATGTACTGAAAAATAGTTCGATATATACTCGGTGTACATTCAGTATGTAGAAAATTGGAACTTAATATTGAAGTTGCGAAAAATTATGCAGTATACAGAGTTTATCTCAATATGACCCTAGTTATAAACCATAAACATTTAATACACGAACCTTGTAGAATCGATTTTTATATTGCAATGTTGGCTGTAACTTTTTCTGACATTTAATATTTGACACTTGTCAAGTTCATTTCTGTTTCGTTTTATTTTCTATATGAGGAAATAATCTCACAATATTTGCTCTCATTTCATACGTACGCCAAACTTTCTGTCAAATGATAAATCAAATTACAAATCAAATGTCAGTTCTCTAAGTAATTCATCAGTATCGTAAACCACAAGTGTGTCTCTGTTTCAATTTAACATAATTGCAATATCAATATCTCAATATCGATACTAAAAGGCTGTAGATATTTTTTGGTAGAAGTAGGCACGGTAAAATAAAATACAACTATAAAAATCTTCCCTTAATCTAAGAAATTTCCTTCACTAAACTGCGTAATTTTGATTTTTGAAAATATCAGAAGCAAAAATACTGGCGATTTTTCCATCACATTTTGAACGCAATAATCACGGAATAAAATAATTTTTATTTTTTCGATGTTGAAGAAATTAAGGAAGTGGATTTATCTCAAATTGTTATTGGTAAAAATTTGTTACTTCAGATCGTAGTTCTTTATGCTTGTCATTGATGTCATTTATCACATAATAAATAAAGAACAGACCAGACTCTGTCTGTAACGCGGACGAATCCCAGCTTTTGTGTTTAATAAAAGAAATTATAAGAAAAAAATTAAATATATAAAAAAAATACAAAAAATTTAAAATTTAAAATATACAAAAAAAAACAAATAAAAACAAAAACAAAATATATTTTGGACAAGGTGTTATAGGAACAGCTCACCAGAGTTCTATTCAGAGCTCCCGTCCAGCTTAGATCTTAGACCAGCTATCATAGGGACCGCCTGATCTAAAGGAACATCTCCTCATTGTATGACAGCTTCTATTTTAAGTCTTGAACCGGTATCTTGTGGTAAGAATACTGTCATAGAGATATTCTGTTCCCAGATACAGAACTGCGCAACTGAAACCAGACCACTAAACTGGCTAAAATCTACGTTACAGTGTGCCAACGTTGGAGTTATCAAGTCTCACTCTCGAAGGGACAGTACGTCGAACATCGGAATTTGATTCAGTTTTTTCTGTTTTTTCAGTATAGTATCGCTGGTCGCAGAATACATAACCGGCTCTCCACAAACATATTAGCAGCCGCTAAATATCCTCCGTACAATACGTTCAATAACATCGAGAATATTCCACCCAACAGCCAATTATGGAAACTGCCAAATTTCATTGGATCTTTGGATTTTTATGGAAGATGAAACTTTACTATTGAAGAACTTTCTTTTGAGATCTTTTTCGAGCATTCAGCAATAGAGAAACATATTTCTCGCACATAGAAGAAAAGTGTATTTAATATGCTCTCGAAAATGCTCACTGCAGAATTTGAAATATTCGAAAGATACAATAAAAGACGAATGTGTGTATGTGTCCTTTACAAAATTTTATAAGAATCCGAAGAGGGACATCTTCATTACAATCATGGGAAAAAATATGGAAGAGAAATATCATTGCTAGAATAAGACCAGACAGCAAAGTAATTGCCTACCACAAACCGTAAACTCACAAAAGTCAAAAGAAATCGCCTTGGAAATAATTTTAAAAATTTCGAGTTCTGTACATCTTCCTAGTTCTAATTTGTTCCGTTTAGACTGATTTTCACATATTATGTCCCAAAGGCGCGAATTACAAATTTTAACTATTTAATCAACTGCGATTTTGCTCAAACATGTTTACAGAAATAAATTGCAGCTTCAAATAGAACTGTTTAAAGTGCAGAATCAAATTCAGAGTTGCCAATATGGCAAACTTCAATCAATTGTGCAATCTAAAGAAATTCAAAATTTCTGGGCTTGCAGTAAAGAATCTAAACCCGTTCATTATTAACAAATTCAAAGTTGGCATCGATTTCGATTGAAAGCAACATTAGCTGCGTTTTTTTATTTCTCTGATCTGATCCGGTTCAATTTTATGTACGTAAATTAATAATAATGCGTGATCTGTTGTTGTTGTTTTACGTACCTAAAATTGAACCAGATCAGATCAGAAATATTTCTTCAATAAATACAAAATTTTTCCAACCACTTGGTAAACACTGAGACTTTTTTCACGTGTATTCTGAATGTACTCTAAATTCACAAAAAATTGAAGGATATTACTCCAAGTTCCTATAACAAACTAAACAAGCTCGCTTACTGGATATATACCAATAAATACGGAGTGTTTCTTATCGCAAGTGTATTAAACGAGTTTCAAAAATCACCACAATGATAATATTAAATCCGCCTAGGCCTATGGCAATTTTACTAATTAAAACTTGTTGGATTTTAATAAAAAACTTTTTATAATGTCTATCACAAACACTTAAGCTGGCTCATTTAACTAAATGCTTCTTCTGCTTAAGAATGCAGTGACTCGAAGCTATTATCAGAATGGAGTCCCTCAAAGCTCTGCACTAGGTCCTCTAATGTTATCTATTTATATATATTTATGATATTAGTTCTGTTGTGGTGAATTGCTAATTGCATAAGTATGCTGACAAAGTTAAAACATATAAATATATATTCAAAAAAATTTAAATGTTTTATATCAATGCAGACATTATCTTTAAGGCATTACTTCCTTTGTGGTCGTTCTCTTACTTTATTTCTTTTGTAATTTGAGTTAATTTTTTTGTTTCCTTCTACTCGTAATAAACTTTATCTCATTAAAAAAAATATCCAATAATTTATCGATTTATACATAGTTCCAAGAGTAAACCTTATAATTCCTAAATCAGTGAAGAGATAATAATGCACACACACAACATAACATTTCTTCTTTTGTACTGCTAAGTTCGCCGAATATCAGACGAACCCTTAAAATCAAAGGCGCTCCACGTTGTGATACCTTCTCAAATGATACCAAATCCTTGGAACATAAACTAAATAAGATTCATGTTAGAATACTAGCAAGTTACAGAGGTACCGTAACCAGCCACCAACTGTTCAAAGAGATTCTCATCCTTTTACGATAGCATTAAAAACGAAGTACTGTTCGTAATATATACAATTTCACATAATCATTAAAAATCTCACACTTTCCTTATTATATTTGTATACTGTTTCTAATATTCAAACTTGTAGAAAATTCAAAGAAAATCATGATTACTTGGAGCCATCCAAACTCTACTAAAATCATAGCTCTTCTGTAATAATAGCTCATCCTTTTTGGCAAACAACTACAGGATATTTTCCAAAAATTATGTACGGTGTCTGTATAAAATTTCTTATGTAAAGTATTTTCATTAAACAGATGCAAAATGTAGAAACGCTACCATCTTTACAGACAGTGGACAGAGATAAGATAAATCAATTACAAAATGTTTGCGCTTAGAAGGGATTACGCCAGCAGGACTGGCTCTGTTGAAATTAAATCTCACTTCTAAGCCGATTAAAGCAAGAGCAAACAAAAAGTTTTCGGTATAGCTAACAAGCAGTGCCCGTAAAGTTGTGATTTAATTAGGTACCTACGACTACAAGAGCTATCCGCCAAGATAAATACTGAGTGAGTCTCAATAATTTATCTGACATGGATTCCATTCACACAATATAGGTAGGTGTAGGTGCTCGTGTACCAATAACAAACAGAAAAGCAACAAAGCACAGGAGTAAGGAAGAAAACATAAACAGAATCCATTCAAAGATTCCCTCAAAAGCAAAACTTTGTTGGTGACAACTCTTGGGGAAAGGTTCATGATGTGATTATAATCGCAGTGAGAGCTGTTAGGGATCTAATTCGCCCGCCCTTACATGTATAAGGAAAAGGAAAGTAATAGTTAGTGTGCTTTTAGTTTCCTTTTTGCTTGCGGGTATTACTACTAATATAAAGAAAAAGAAAAAAAAGGTTTTACTGGATGAAATAATAATAGGGCATGGGAACCCCCATAAACAATATCCAGAAAGCATTCACAAAATCTGTTGTCTACTAGGCTTCTTGTCGCCCTATGTTGCTGTTGTGCTCACCTGAAATTATTATCTATGTCATATACTAGTTGCCATATATGCAAATTACTTCCGTGGCCTGACAGCCTTAAAACTGTCACGAGCATATAAAGTGCATATAAAGGGAACCAAGCTACCTCTTACTTCGAGCACAGTTGTTATTGTAGCGACTGGTTGGCCGGGAGTAGATTGAAAAATGAAAAAAGGCGACAAAGTAAAAGAAAGTGGTGCATCGGTTGGATTGCACTTTCAGAAAATACACAGCCAGAACACTTCCCGGCCAGCCACCTGAACGACCTTGTCTCCCATAGTTTTTGCCCGGGCTGGGTGTGGGCTTTACAGTCATGTTGTCGCCATTAAAAAAATTGCTGACTGCGATGATAACATTTTCCATTTACACCTCCCGTTGAAAATGCTTTAAAAGAAACAACGACACCACCACTACCACCACCATCATCAACTTCCCATTCCCCATTACTTTCAACAACAGAAATAGGAATCCCGCCAACTGCCACTCCTGCCACCAAGAAGAGCAACAGCTCCCTTTTGAAAACACAACAGTCGTGGCAGGAACGATATATTTTGCGGTTTTGTTATCAGATGCATCTGTGGTTGGAAAGGTTTTCTTTACGTACCCCAACCACTTCTTTTTTGGGCCGGAGTCCTGCATTGTTCAGCGGTGTTTTGTTAAAATCGTAGCCGCAACGTACAGCGGTGGTAAGATTCGACAGTTTTCACATTTCCAAAGCTCTTCCAGGCCTTAAAAGATAAATACTTCCCAGTACAGTATGGTCTTATAATGAAAACTGCGGTTGGCTCATCGAGGCCCCAAGCACATTCAGGAGGCCCCGACTCGACACTTCTCCACATCTGCACCCAACCAAAACTTTAAGCCAGACCAGTAGAAGTAGAGGGAGCAGAGCTCAAAGTACGTCAGCTCTCCTGTATTGATAGTGCTTCGCTGCAATGCCATACAACAACTACAATACAACAAGCTGAAAAAGTCAGGATTATTTGGAAGAGCGCAAGGAAAAATTTTATATTAAGGAGCAATCCTTGGGGAAAGAAAACATCGTCTGATGGGTGTTGGGAGGGTGAGTGAGTGAGTGAACGTCTGGACTGTCATTTGGCTTGGGTAGTAGCACACGATGTTTTTCTCTTATTAGATAAATTGGTTGCGATAGGACGAAGAAAATATTTGCCGACGTCTGTACATTCAGATGCTCTGAGATTAGGATAATTGCATTAATGAAAAGTGCTTTACCGAGTAAGAGGACTATCGAATTAGATAACAATTCTCGATGATACACAAAAGAGGAATGGAATAATGCCTCTGAAAGTAAGATTGGTATGGGTTTGGATAATTGGCGAAATTAACTTCTGGAGGAGATCTTGAGAATAGTAACACGAGAAATCGGTTAACTTAGGTTCAATATTAATTGGAAATCAGTGTTGATTGGATCTTGAATGAGGAACTTCTAGTATTATATTCGTCAGTAATATGATTAGTTTATTACATATTTATTTATTTATTTAAGACTAAAATTAATCAAATTATTGATACTAAAAAACTTGAATTACAACACAACTCTTTACTGAAGTGCAATTCCATTCACAGTTTTTACTGAAAAGAGAAGTAGGAATTCAAAATTTTACCAGAAGCTTTTCAAAAGAAATATTGAGATAGGATAAGAGGCTCGCCTTCATTGAAGACCACAAAGAGTGAGTCTTATCAAGCTAACAACGGCTGAAGTACATCCCGCAGAATATAGAAAACGGAGGACTTGCAACTTCACAAAAATTTAATAAAAATGCTCATTAAACTATGTAGATCATTTCGTAAACAAAGTACACAAAAGCATTCCCTTTTAACAATAGTATCTCTGTGATCCTCAAAGGCAAGTAATGAAACAGACGCAAAAATCTCTGAATTTTTAAGGAAAATTGCAGTGAACGGGAATTACCTCACATAAAAACAACTCTATCAATCGCTACTATCTAAAGGGAAGTAATAAATGGAATGAAATTTATGAAAAGAATTTGAATACAGAGTTTAAGAGGATAAAATGTTGTTCAATTTGAAATTGTTCGAAAATTGTTAGCTCAGTTTAGCACGGAATTATGTATAGCAGCGGCCCAAGATGACCGCTTTGCGGAACACCAAAACAATTATTAACAATGTCGGAGAGAATCCGGAGAATGAAAACATTTTTAGTACAAAAGATAGAAAGACTTCCAATAGGCATGGACTTCTGAAAAAATATTTATTACCTCAGAGCTATCCTAACTAACTGGGAGAAGAAACAAAAATCCCATTATCTGGAAAGGCTACAAAAACTACGTGAGATAAAAACAAGTTTATCTGAAAAACAAAAGAATTCCTAGTCCTCATGAGAACACAGCTGAAAATAATCACAGAGCTCTTTTGACACCACTGCTCCTTGCGGTATTGCTAAAATTTTATCCTGCTACTTCTGCCAGGATGCTCATGAAACCTCGAAGCATCTGCTCTGCAATTGCGAAGCCTTAGCCAGGCGGAGATTACTCCGCCTCGAATATGCCTTTCCTCCTGAGATTCACAATAGATCTTTGAGGTCGCAATGAATGCGAAGCTAACGCCTGAACGCACTTCAACAAATTTAAATCTAAATCTACTGGCCTGTGGTTAAAAATCCTGTAGTTAATTTTTCAACGAACTTACAGTATTTGACAAAAAAGTAGAGTTTATTTGCTTTTTAAATTCAGAAGTAGATATACAGAAATTGAAGAATTCTCACAAGTTCTTCACAAGAGTTCTATAGTTCCACGAAAATATACGCTAAATTAAAATTAATAGGGAAGAACAGAAACTCTACATCTGTTAAAAAATTAAAAAAGGAGTGGAAACGAAATCAGAATCATTTTAAAAACTAACAGCCAAATTCACGATCACCTTCAGGATCATAGCATCGTAGTCAAATATGAGGTTCTCAGATTGAAGTAATATTGGCGAGAGCCTCGTTAAAAATACTTTCAATTAATTTTACAGATATTATCGAAAAACGTGCAGGATCAGTAACATTTTTAAAAGGATCAGAGTATCATTGCGATCGTGATCTTCTAGCGGGGAAGAGTGACTAATAGATAAATATATGCTTATAGTTCACAAATCTCTAGAACTGTTAAGGATTGTCATGTAGTATTGATCGTTGGTGCGATCAATGTAATTTTTATGAAGATCTCTAGAGCTAAAACATATTTACCGCAAGAACAAAAGTAATGATCACTATCATTCTCCCTTTCCAGCTTTAGTTATTATTTTTTTTATATATCTTAAAGAGCTATCAGTCGAGGGTCGACAAGACTACAAATATTCAATTTATTTAATAAAATAAGTGAAGCATACCAAATAATTCATAAATGTGTTACAGTAACAAAGGCCATAATTCGAATCTGCTGCTAGAATTAAGAAAACACAGAAATCCGAAGGCTAGGTTAGATTAGGTTATCTTGGCTTCACTTAGGCCACTATCGAGAAATACGAAGGAATATAAACTTTTGCAATTTATATGCAATTTTGTGAGAGAGGACAATATAGAATAAGTGCACCAAGCCATGGCAATCTCTCAACGAAAACTGAACGTTATCAACTTTAAAGTTTAGCATCAGAGAGATCCTTCCACATAAACGGATTTTGGTTAAACCGAGCATGTCAGTAGAGCCAGTAAAGTGGAATTTCCTTTAAAGAACTAAATCGATACATTTTTGATCCTAACGAGTACAGTATGGACGTCCACATAATAATGCAAATCTAGTTCCCCAAGGAGATAATTCATGATAGTGACTCGATGATTTTAATTTCTTTAGTTTGATAGGTTTTATGAATTCTATTCCAGGCAAGATTATGCCAAGATATACAAATGTCTGTACACCACCCAGGGCAAACTGGCATGAATTAAGTATCACACATGTATACGTGAAGGTCATTGCGTTTCACCCCTACTATTGTTGGCTAAGTATGTGGTATTATGTAAAGTGCACTCCGAGAGACTGGTAGCAGGACCCTCTATTTGATTTGTTTGTGAACTTTTAAATAAATAATGCGTTTAATGCCATTGGGAGTTTTACCTATGAATTAATAATCATCAAGATTTTATTTTATACACGAGCTAATTAAATTTCAATAAATCAACATAATACAGGGTGACCCAAATGAGACAATCAAAGATATAAAATACAAAACACTTGTAAAAAAATTTTTTTTTTAATTTTTGGTTTTTTTTTTTTTTTTGTATATCCGTGTAACATTTTTTGAGCTTTTGCTACGTACTCCGCGGTACGTGCTAGCTGGCTCAGGAGACGGGGTGGTTCGTTTATGATTTTAAAATGGGCGCCACCTGATTTTCTCTACTGCGGGTATATCACGAAACCGGCTTTGGATTAAACTATACAACAAATCACTGGGATTCACTCACTTTAACAAAAAAAAAGAAAAAAACAATAGTGTCAGCCCGTATAAAATATAATTCAAAAAAAAAAATCTCGTTACAGGCTATGATATGATGCGATACCTTTAAATGAATTAAAAAGAAAAATTATCTAAACTAAGCCAGTCAGTCGATTGAAAGAACAATATGTAAATGTATATTATAACATTAAGTACTTAGCTTTCTTTTCCATTTCGGATTACTGCCCTTCACCTTGACCTTCCAGGGTCGTGCCGTAAAACAAAGAAATAAAAAAAAAATAAATCCTGCTTCAGTCCAAGGATCCCTGTTGATCCCTCCTTTGTAATTTTATGTTTCCTGGTAACCTTTTAATTTGTTTTTTTTTATAGTAATTTAAATAGTAATTTTCTTTACTTCAGTTTAAGCCAACTTTTGAATGCACGTTTTTGACTTTCGACCGCACTGTTCACGAGACTGATAAGAAGAGAGCGATTGTTCCCTTCGTCTCCAATATTGAACTCTGTACCAAAAATATGTTTTTTGTTTTTTTTTGTTTTTGACTCGAATTGTATTTTAGTACATCCGTCAATAAAATAGTGGGCTTTTAGACTGTGCATTCGATAGTTACAAAAAAAGTCATTGAGTATTTTCTTTTATGGTTACGTTCACTGAAGTTTGATTAATGTTTTGTTTTAAATTTTCTTAAAAGAATCCTGGACTGAGCTTTTACTTGAAATGTTACTTTTCACCTTTAGAACTATATCTCATGATGTTGGGCAGCAAGCAGAAATTTATTTAACAATGTTCCTAATATAGCAATTTGTCGCTAACTGGCTTTTGCGAAACTTTAACTAGCAAAAACAAAACCCTCGATTATAATTTAACAATTTGGAAATGAAAATTTTAGTAAAGCTCTACTTTTAAAGAAAAATGGAAATTCAGTAAATGCGCAAAATTATTCAAAATTTCTAGATAATATTTCAAGTGGGTACCCTAAAATTACCTTACATAATTCGAAGAATATTACATAACATAGCTTATTTTACACAATTGTATATGTAAATCTTAACTATTTTTTTACAATATTTTTTCTCGACCGGATACCAAAAAAACTCCTTAAAGTGGGTGGCACCAGATTAAAACGTAAGATCTCTGCTTTCCATTGGATTTTATCCCTTTTTCCTTTTTTTTTTTTTTGTTTAATTATATACATAACTCTCGACCAGGAAGAATTTTCCCAAGCAATATTCCCTGCACTTCCAGAGCTGTAACCAGTTGAAGTTAAGGCCAATCCGAGCAAGTATAGACAGTCATTTCCTGCAAAATACATATACGCAGTATTAACTGTTTTAACTATACACATAACACGGCAGGGACGGACTTGACTCTTTACATTTAACACTGACAAGGACACTTCTTTGGGGGCCGTAACACTTTGGTCTGAAACTTCAGAATTCAGGTCCGTTAAATTTGGTGAACTAAGAGGTGGAATTAAATCAAAGTTTCTGAACACTCCAGTGAGGTGGCATACGAAATGTTTCACCTTTAGTGGCGCGCAGACTTAGAGACCGCATATTTTGGTTAGATGTATTCAGAATATATGTTAGGTTTAATTTTTAGATTGAATTATTTTTTATTCTAAATATTTATGTTCCTGATTTTAATTATTAAAAGGTAAAAGGAAAAAAAAATAAAAAGTTCAAATCTCCGCTATTTTTTTCTTTTTAACAAAATACAAAATTTTCAGAAAAATAGCAAAAATTGCAATCTTCTTTATTCTTATTAGTCTTAATCAAATCACATTCTATTAAAAAAAACTCAAAAAATGTTGAGAAAAACAATATCTGAGTTTTGTAAGTTCTTCAATGGCACGCGAAATCAGAGATGATAACACAAATGTGTGAGAATATTGGCAAAATATTAAAAAAGTTGTGACAGAATAAGTGCAAGTGCAGTCTCAGAGATCTTATGACACCAATGGAGTATTAAAATGGGTCATCCTTGGAGAACTTCACGAAGAAACAATATATAATGAAAAAGTGGTCACACTAGTTCTCTTGTACGTCTCAAAGGCTTTTGACGAAATTGATCATATTTTCTTAATAAGTAAGCTGAAAAATAATTTCGATTTTTGTAACCCTGAATGTAAAATTGTGGCATCTTACCTTTCCAGTCGAATGCAATTGGTGTAATCAAAAAATCAGTCTTCGATCCTCTTACCGATAAATTATGGCGTCACATAAGGTTCGATCTTGGGTTGATTGCTTTTTTCGATTTTCATCAAAGATTTTCCATATTCAATAAATTATTATCAGTTTTCTCTCTATGTCGATAATCTGCTGATGTATATTTCCACGTCACTGGGGCTTATTGAGGATGCAATTGAAAAGTGAATTAATACTTAATCCAGCCAATATTTAAATTTGCCTTAACAATCTATATTTCGACCACCACCCCATTAAACACAGCGATAATGTTAAGAATTGAATTGAAATTGAAACAAGCTTTTTTTCGTGCTGTAACCATATACAGAGATTATCATCGACAGCCGATGCTAGACGTAAAGAATTATCGTTCATAATTTTATCCAGATCCTCAGAAATGGTTCTTACAATCTTTTGAATTTTCAGAAAACATGAACGAGAATATAGCGGAAACACTGTGGTAACTTTTGCAACCTTGCCAACCTCACTAACTTTGACAGTTCTGCAGAATATATGAAATCAGATTTTTTGAACCTAATAGCAAAGTTGGTGATGCCGGTTTAGGACTTTTCCAGCCTTGACAAGCAATTTTTGTTATCATTTGTTGCATACATTTTTTTACGGAAAGAAGGTCTAACGGTCAAAACTTATTCCTACTGTAGTAAGGTATTAAAAAATAACTGCAATTTACAAGCCATCCAGCCAATGAACTCCTATCGTATTGTGAGTTGCAAAAGTTAGCAGAGTTCACAAGGTTTAGATTCTTAAAATTATGCTGGGGTACAGGTAAAAAAAGTTAGCACTATGTTTCTCGCCCAATTCTCTTAGCTACAACACCGCACCAGATATGTCAACCCGCTGATGAAATTATCAAGAATTTTTAGTGCCGCAATTTTACTTATGCACAGAAAAACACATTATTAAAATGGCTCTATTACCGTTCATTATTAGACTGTTTTAATAGTTATGTAAAACTTTCTTTGACTAGCCGAGGATAGTAGACTGCTCCACATTCGCGCAATTCGGGATTAATAAAACTGTGCGGCCGAAAGAGTTGTTAAGGGCAAAAGGTATATGAGAGCAGAATTAATTTCATTTCAATACTATAAATATTTTGTGGTTAGGAATAAAATGAAATGCATAAACTATTCCAACTGTAATAAATTTCCCTTTAACAAACTGATCCAAAACTGCATGTACACTGCCATCTACTTGATTTATTTGTAATCACTCGAATCAATACACAAAGTACCTATTACCATTAATTATAAGCATATTACAAATTTACCTTATGCAAAACTATACACATGTAAAAACAAATATAGACAGACAGACAGACAGTCGATATGGTAAACCACAAAAATAACTTTGTGATCTCCATTAAGGCTGTTATCAATCCAGTGATGGCCATTAAATTTAAATATTGCAATATTTTCCCACAACGTGCAAATTATAAAATGCAATGTTTGCTGGAGAGTGTATCAGTTTCGATGCACTTCAATCTGAACTCAAGCATCGTAAACAAATAGAATCCACAAATTGCGTTCCACTTCCGATTTAGTATTATCATAATGTAATTATTATTATGCATTTCGGACTGAAAGACCAATCTGCACTTATAACGGAAACAACCCGATGAATTGAAATTTATTCAAAATTTTTCATGCCATAGCAAAGAATTTGATATTGTGTGTGTGTGTGTGTGTTGGTTGAGTGCATAAAAAAACGTGGTTAGTTATGGATGTGCACTTACTAATGAAATTGAACAATTTTGTTAAGTGATTGAGTTTTAGAGAGTACACATAGAACGGGTGTGGGCTTTTATATTTCAAAGCAGTGCAGTGCGAAAAATAAGAAATTTTTTTTCATGAAATATTAAAATTAATCGAAAAGCAGAGTTTGCCGAAAAAGAAAACTTATAATTTTTTTTTTGCATTTATGCAGCTCACTTTATGCACTTTACTGAAGAGCAAAAAATGTATAAAACAATCTTGCTCTGAACTGATATGCATGATATATGTGAAAACTTTTGCCTGCTTATCGAACTTTTAATATCTGAAAAATGTGTATATGTGAAATGGCCGTAATTAATTTAAATAGGAATAAGTTTTGAGAAAATATTTTGAGTTGTTTATCAGTCAATTTGAAACACATGATAAAAATGAACTGAAATTATAATATACAATCATTTTGATTCTTTCAAAGGTTTTTGAATCTATCATTAACTCCAAATAAATGACGTATCTAGAAACGAACTAACTGATCAACAATCGCCAATATGGCTTCCGGACTGGACGCTCATCTGGAATCTTTCTGATTTTTCTTAGAGAATGTTGGAACCGTAGTCTCCACAATTTTGGTGAGCCCGAAATCGTTCCGCTGAATATTTCAAAAGGTTTTGATATAGTCTGGCATCCTGCCCTGTTAGCCAAACTTTAAGCACTTGGTCTCTCTCCTCCTCTTCTATTATGAATTGAAAGTTTCTTATCTAGTCGTCGAATACGTCGAATACGTATTGTTGTAGATGGCGTTACATCTGAACCTCATCCCATAAATGCCGGTGTGCCTCAAGGCTCTGTTATCTCTCCAACTCTCGTTTTAATTTTCATTAATGATCTTCCCTTACTTTCAATCCCAACCATAGCTTCGCCGATGAAACTGCCCTTGATTTCGGTTACTCCTTTGATACTCTTGAAGATCCAGTGTTGGACAAAATGTAATCTGATTAACGATTAACAATTACAATTAACCATGTAATCTGAAAAAAAAAATTACATTGTAACATATTACTATTGTAATACATTTCCATAATTACATAATGTAATCGATTAACGTGTAGTGTGATTACAAGTAAATCTGATTAAACATTAATCTATTACATATTAATTAATTAATTAATTAATCTAATTAATGTGATAACATTTAAGATATTTGTATTCTAATTCTTCATAAAACTCCCTAAAACTAATCTCGTGCGAGAACAATACTATTTTCTTTCAATTCATTGCATTATATGATTAATTACGTTTAAGTAATCTACAAAGTAATCTGTTACAATGTATTTAGATTACAAAATAATCGAATTATATTGTAACAAATTACATATTTGATAGATCACATATTCTCTCATAAGTAATCTGATTGAATTGTAGTCAAATACAATTTAATTAGATTACTTGGTAATTTGACTAAACTGTAATGGAATTATTTATTAAATTACACTGGAATCAGATTACGCCCAACACTGTGGGGATCTCAGAGGGAATGCCACATCCTGCAATGATCTTGAAAATATCCTCTCTTGGGGCAAAGCGAATTGCGTCGAATTCAATGGATCGAAAACTCAAAGCTTTCTCATTTCTTTAAAACAAGATCATAATTTCTCCACTCCTATTTCATTTGATGGAGTACTGATTTACGATACACCGTCTTTACGCATTCTTGGCATTAATATTTCCAGCAACTTAAGCTGGACAGGTCACATCTGCTCTGTTGCCAAAGAAGCACATCGAAATGTCTTGGATTCCTGAAAACGTGTAAGAAATATTTCAGGATATGGAGTCTAGCTTTCCTTTAAAAATCCTTCATCAGACTTAGAATAGAATACAATTCCCATTTCTGGGCCGGGGCTGGTTGCACAGCTTTAGCTTCATTGGATATTGTCCAAAAGAGAGCCTTCAAGCTCATTGGTGATGTGGCAATAACTCGTCATACCGACTCACTCGAACACCGCCGCAATGTCGGATGCTTATCGCTCCTCTATCGCTACATGCATGGGCAATGTTCCGATGGAATATCTAGTCTGTTGTCTTGTAGAATGATTCCTGCACACAAAGCTCGCACTGCACAACGCGCACATCCTTTCACCCATCAAAATACTTTTGGCCGTACAGAAAAATTCCGTGATGCTTTCTTATCCCTAACTGTGCGAATGTGGAACAATCTACTATCTTCTGTTTTTCCTCGGGCATTCAATCTGCGAAAATTTAAGAGTGACATACATCAGCACCTCCGTAATTTTCCTCATGTTTCTTAATCCTTTCCTTATCTCCTTCCTGCCATACTGTGCTTTGCATCATAAGGTATCCTCTGAGCTTGGCTTTATAAAAAAAAAAAAAACAAAATGAAAAAAAAATACATGGACTCAATTATGCCACTAATATTACCAAATCTGCATTTTTTATCTCACTCCAACTCAAATTTTACACTGAACTGACAAACAAAATATATACAGTTCAGTGTAAACCCATATAATAAAATATTTTCATTTGATTGTAGAAAAAGGTTGACTAACATGATTTTTATTGGATTGAATTGAAAATATTGTCGTAAGTATACCTCTTTTTAACCATTATTTGGAAAACTTCATTATTGAACATGTTTACGGGTTCTTCTGCTTACTTCAATTATTCATACAATATCACTGAAATTATTTTGCTTGTAAGTTCAATGTAAAATTGAAGATCAAATGAGACCAAAAATATAAATAATTTGAGTGTGTTCTAAGAGTAGTTGATGATAAATAAATAAAAAAATCGACGGTATTTCTATATAAAACGTATAACTAAGTCCTATTGCAGTGGTGTAGCTAAGATGCGGGGTGAGGGGGCCAGCAATTTATTCGTGAGACTCAATTTTGTTGACCTTCCGATGATTCCCTTAATTTTATAAACCTATCAATGACAAACTTTTCATTTCAAAGCTAAATCGGAAAATTTTCAAACTTTTTAAACTTCTAGGACTAAAAATTAAAAATATTCAATGAAAAAATTAAAATTAGTACATTTTGGTGAAAATTTGATATGTTGCATATACATATGCAACATCGGACGTTAGTCGGATTAAATTGTATAAAATTTTCAAGTAGATGGTTTTCTTTGGTCTAAAAAGTATTTAGCATAATTCGAGGGATCTTTTTTAAGTTCACGGGATGACTAGCATTGGATAAAACTATTTTTTGCGTATCAGGTAGTACCATCGATGTATATATGTATGTGCAATCTTAAAAAGCATAAGCGTAAAAAGTCTGTTGTAATTTAAAAAAAATTTAATGCAGTAATTAAGTTCCTTATAAAACAAAGAAACAGTATAGAGAATATTCTAGGTGATATGCAAGCAGTTTCTGGGGATACTTGGCTTGGTGAAACCAAAGTGTAGAATTGGTTTTTAAGATTAAGTTACACGAAATCATGAAAAATTTATAAAAGTCCAAGATGTCCTTATAGAAAATTGTCGACTAAAAGTGGTTGAACTTGGTTCAGGTTATCTCTAGAGTAAAGCCAGGATGAGTGGGTTGTCCAATGATGAATTTAAATGAGTAGTCGTGAATGTATTTTAACTCCAATTGCTTATTAATTAACAAAATATAAACCATAATACATTTGAGGTTACCTAACTACTAACTAATGTCTAAGTAAAGTAATTCTTTTCGTTCTTAACCTATTTACCTACACATACAGTTAATTGTGTATAGAATGTAAGACAAGTATTGTAGTATAGATGTGTTTATATTCCGTAGAGTAGACGAGAATATGCACATGTCTCAAGAAACTGAATACGGATGTTCTCATATTTTCCAGAATAGTTTAGTTATGTGGATGGTCGCACTTAACTATCCTGGTGGATAGTTGAAAGGATGTTCACTCACATTGCAGGATCTATTACGGTTGACCCATGGAGATCAGCTCATTTCTATGGCCTGCTAGCCTGCCGTTTATAACACTGGCTGCCACCGGCAGGCAATGGAAACTAAAGGCTGAAATACAATGACTGCGACACGCATTTGTCGACGCCAAAATAATTTTCGAATACATGCTACGACATTAGGGCATAGCAAATGCTGCGACGCGAAAATGTCGTCGTCAAAAAGTAGAGCAAATTTCTAAAATTGTCGTTGCGCAGTGCGACATTTGAGTTTGACAGTTCGTGTGTTGGTACATTTCACGTACTTTTCTTTTAAAACTAGCATAACTGCATATAATCTTTAATGTAACTTATACTTGTTCTTAAAAAATGTAAAAAAAAAATCGTAGACATCACAAAACAGCAAAACTCAACTCAACTATCTTGAAATGACGACGAATAATGTCGCATTCATTGTATTACGTCTGCGACAAACGACGACGCCAATTGGCGTCGACAATTTCGTGTCGCATTCATTGTATTTCAGGCTTAATGAGGCTCAACCTAGTACTCTATGAGTGGCTGATCACTATGAACAAAAATATATTGACAGATATTTAAACATCGCTCGCCTTCTGTATGCTTTATGGACGAAAAAATTTGTAATGAAGGATGAATGATTTCAAATATGTGAAACAACTGCCTACAAAATCATCCGTAATTATCTTGGAATGTCAAATATTAACAGTAGAATGCTTCGACCGCATCAATGCTGCGTTGAATATTCTATTTTTGAAGCTGTGTAAGAAAAATCGAGTAGGCATTGAGCCTTTTTAGACTGTGCCAATTAGGACTAGTTTTACGTAAGTTGACTTACGTAGAACTAGTATGCAGCGGTCTAAACATGCCGTATTACGAGAAACTAGTCCGACTTTAATCAGTATCTGATGCGGTATTGATATACAAAATTAATATTAAGCGTAAAGATAAAGCGGACATAAGGAAATTTTTTCAAACTTGTCCATTATTAGAGAGAATAATGAAAATGAATAGATTGAAAAATGAACAATATGCGGACTGGTCAGATGAAAGTATTCCGAATGATAAAAAATTTAAAAATTTGGAAATTTTAAAATTTTTTTCTACGCTCCATTCGCTTCTCTTGTGCATGAGGTGTACAAATAAACTCAAAATATTATTTCTCCTCGTGGAATAGTAGGCAGATCTGATAAATTTGGCATCTGTCAAAGTTTTAATACGAGCGGACTAAACGGCAGCTGGATTAGTACTACGTAAGTCTACTTAAGTAAACTAGTTCGTAATAGCTCCGGTCTAAACGTACTCACCCGTGTAACAAATATTAATTCCAGCAGGAGCCTATTAGAATTCATCCCCCCCCCCCCCCCATACTGAAACATGCAAAATTCAAGCGGAACATTTTCGATACTCACAAGTTCCTAATGAGACACAAATTTCAACAGTCGTTAGATGTCGCTGGCACAACTAATTTTAGTACTGTTCAGTATCGTTTATTGTAGTTGCTAAATACTGACATTAGACGCTGATTCGTTACTGTAGAAAAATAATGGATTCTTCTTCTTCTTCTTCTTTTGGTACAGAAGCAGTACAGTAAAATTCCAGTGGTAGGCTACATCGAAAAAAATAAATTTTGCATTATCCGTCCTTTTTCGCATATATCTTTGTTTTCAAAGTATTATAATTATGAAATCTCTATAGATGCTAACAACAGTAACAAACCTTTCTGCATATCACTGGGATTTGAACCTGGACTCCAACAATTCAAATTCCGACATCTTACCTTAAAAGAGCAATGTAAAAATTAAAATGTAGTAAAAATGGTACTGCGAATTAATAGAAAGCACAATCTTCAATTAAATCAACTTTCACTTGTTAATTTTTTCACTTTTATCACTTTTTAAAATTTAACACATTAAATATGGAATGTGGTATATATTTAGGCTAAAAATATCAATTTTTCGTAAGTAAACCTCAGTCTCGTACAATTTCGTAAAGTTATTTACTTCTATTGTAGTTGAGCCTATTGTCTTACATATTACGAGCTTGGAGTTCCTGAAATATTATTTAAGAGGAGTCAGTACTCAAAAAAAAAAAAATTTCAATTTAGATACCAGCGAACCTGTATTCAATAAAACTTACTATACGTAGGTTTGTGACCTGAAAGTATGAAAATTCATATAAAATTAGCGTAGACCTAGACCATAAGTCACATTAGAGACATCTAGCGTGAAAGGCAGAAACCAAACATGCGACAATTTAAGATGAAAATGAAAATTTTCAGTTCAAAGAAATTGAAAATTTTTAACGAGAATGAACTCTCCTAAATTTTATTTTGCACATAATTGTTAAATACACTATTTTGCTTTATATTTCTACAACTTTCAAGGAAATATTGCAATTTCTCATCGGTGAAATATCGAGAGAGAAAACAAGTACTATTAAAGTTAAACAATTAAAAAAAGCGCCACTAAAAATGAAAAAACTCGACGGGGTTTTTGCTAGATTTAGGCTTTATATTTCTAAAATAGTTACAATCTAAAAAAAATGAGAATACCTACTAACAGGAATTTGATTTGAAAAAAATCAATTTTTACCATTTTTTACAATTTTCCGAGCTAATATCTCCATTCCATTATTTACTAGACCTCTTCGTTACCTTTAATTTAAGATATAAGTCATTATTCTGGTACAAATAGTTTGCCAGAAATTCGCATTGTAAAAATGTATGAAACTTGCAATTCTTGGTACTGACTCTTCTTAGTTGTAAAAAGTTTAAGTGGTGAAGATTATGCTCTGTAAAGGATTTTAATTAAAGAGCTATTCAAAAAAAAAAAATTAAATACAAGGTTTTCAGAGGAATGTGAGAATATTTCTTCAAACGAAAGAACGAATATCAAAATTTTACAAGATCACACTTGTTGCAATGATGGATTTTAAAACTTACAAAGAAAGATTAGAAATATGAAGGTACAAGTGTATAACGAAAGGTTTTTATTGAATATCTTTAATATAAATGAAGAAATGAAGAAGAATTCCTGCAAGTGGTTCAAGATCAATGTCTTAAAGTGATTGAGGAACCAGCGCCATATGAAGACTATTCAGTAATACTTCCGATGACTTGCAACGATGCATGAATATTATATATGTGAAAGCTCGTTAATGCATAAATTTTAAACGTATGAGATATTTCTTGTAATATAATTTACACATTTGACAAAGTTGCTAAAAATATTGAAGGAAGAAGGTTATTGAAGTTATATTAATTATGCTAGAAAAGTATTGGCTACAACCACTTCGTCTAACACCAAATATTTAAGAGACATGTCAAATCGTCAGTATCTTCATTTTGGTGTTGAAATGCCGCTAAAATCATTGCTGGGTTTATACAAGGAAAACACCCTCGGAGAAATTAATAATTAGAAACGTGGAGGAAATATGTAGTTTTTGGGTTATTCTTGATTCCGTTAATAATTTGCAACTAAAAGTATTTCCTGTTGGGATTTTCTACTGATCCACAAAATCAGACAATTTCAAAACATTCTTGAAGACATTTTGTTGAGCACAGCAAAAAAATAAGAAAATTCATTAGAATTTAAATAGTTGATATAATTAATACTTCCCTATGTCGAAGTCCTGCATCTAGTCATTACTGGCCGCCTGCATCTCCATTGACTCTCTGAAAGATATAAATAAATTAGTTCAATTCAACTAACTTGATTAAAGATTACACAAAACACTCAAGCAATAAGCAGGTTGCATGCGGAACTTCCAACAAATGAAGTTCTTGGTAGTACAACAACAAAAACATGTAAATGTAAACATGCTAATTTCTTCGCAAAATGCATACCTTCTGCATAGTAAACTTTTGAAAAATAGGAAAATAGGTTTAAGTATCCAAAATACTTTAACTCGCAGCATGTACATACACTAGTATTAACAAATTTAAATTTTGTTGTCAATACTGACATGTCATAAACACTTTTACAACATGAATAATTTCGCATAATTTGCATACATTATGTTAATTATTCATGCTGCATATATTAATAAATATATAAAGAGGAATAAAATATGCTTACCTGGGTTATAAATCCATCGAATTGCTTAAAAAAAAAAAACACCAAACAAACACAACACTTTCGCACTTGAAAACCGCGAATACTTGTGTCAAATTGACGACGTAAAAAGTCAATTGAACTAACTCGACGACGCGCAACCTGTTGGTGAGGCCTAAAAGGTGTGAAATTCACCAGATAAACCAATACTCGCGAAAAAAGATAAAATTAATACCCATAATGAGTGGGAAAGAGAAAAATGTGGAAACGAGACAGAAGAAATTAGAGAGAAAATTTACGTTTCATATTGGAAATCGACATAATTTGGTAGGGTGCCGCCATATTGATATTTTTTAGAAAAATTAAAATATTGAAACGAATCAATAAGGAAAATTCATGGATAACGAAAAATAAATTAGATGACATATTTTAGCATATTTTGACATAATTGCACAAAGCAGGCGGCAAGCACGAAAAATATGTGGAATTTTCATTTTTTGTGTGGAATTTATGATAAAATGGCGCGGCTCCGACACTATAAAAAGGAGGTGCTCTCTAAGAAAATTGTCATTCAGTTGATCGTGATTACACATGTCATTTCGGTATAAGATCACAGTGATTTTCAAAAAAAAAAAAAGTGCAGTACAAAGTAAATCTTCAGGGGAAATTTTCTAGAATAAATAAACGTACAAAATTAAGGGTGTTTTAGGAAGTTTCTGTGATGAAAATTTATGGTTTTGGTGATCAAATTCAGATAAGTATTTCAAATCTTTTCTGAAATAAATTTATTTTGTGGATGGCAGCAAATTTTTAGATTTAGGTTTTTCCACATAACGGCTAAATTCATGCTCGCCTAACATATTTAGCGTTTAATGTGGAGAAACAAAGTAATTTTAATTATTCTTTAAGGAAATTGAATTAATTAATAATTATAAAAATCGAATATAGTGAATTTACTTAAACGTGAAAGTAATTTAAGTCTGAGGTATAATATTGAGTACGTGTCACACTACGGCACCTCAAGCACACGTACTAGCAGACAAAATAAATAATATAATAAGCATAGTGCGATTATAAAATAAAGCCGAAATAAGAGTATATTTAGCATTGAGTAGTGAAGAATTTGTTTAATAAAGTAACCGTAAACACAAATCTTGTAATTTTAACACACCGCTACACTAACCCACCCAAAATGTAGTAAAATAGCTATGGTGTTCACTTACAGCTACATTACAAAACACATTTGTAGATGAAATGATTGCTTTACTTAATAATGGAATGATAAATAATAGACAAGTAGCATTACACAATTATTCTCCATTTCTTTGTATGCTGTTACAAGAATTTATGCTCTGATTTACATTTGAAGTCAAGAAGTACAAAGTTCCTCTCCTACATGAAAGCTTCAGAATTCAAAGTTTATCCTTTATGCACACGCCCGATTGTACTCAAAGGAATATTAGATCCAACGGTATATAACCACTTTGTATGCATAAGTTTTAGCAGTGCACATTTTAACATCATCATAACGAATATGCAGAAGATTTGTTAACATATTTTTAAGCACTTTTGTAAATTGCATGGAAGTAATAATTTGACCTACAATGTTCATTGTATTATACATCTGGGAAGAGACGCATACCATTTAGGTCCACTTGCTAAAACTCGTGTTATAAATTTGAATTTGGAATCTATTCACGAGAAAAAGAACATATGGAAATGCACATGTCACTAAATCCTGATAGCATAGACTATAGCGGCACTCAAACGGAACTGACTAAATGCTTACTTTTGACAGTATCAATAATCGATAGTCATTCAGTACTCGTTCAGTACTAGATTTAGTAAGTCTTTTGAGTAAATCGAATAAATACTGATTAGATACTGAATTTCTGAAGTCATTTTTAAAACCAGAAAAAATGCAATTACCGACATTCTGTACTGTTTCAGTTGTGATACGATGCCGATTACCTATCTAGGACACTAGTTATGGTTTTATGAATCTTTTCAGCACTCTGTCAGCATTTAGAAATAAAAGGGTTGAATTTCAATTCCTGTAGACTATCGACTGTCGTTATTCGGCCTCCAATATCGAAGAATATTACACGGGCAATGTAATGAAGTTACATAAGCATTGTAAGCCCTACTCTGTTGGAACTCATAATTGCTTACATTTACTCAGAGCTGAGTGAGCATTTTCATATACGATCTTTCTATATGTACACATATACCTAGGAACGTATAAGTAAGGGTAACCAGGGCAGTGAAAAGAGACTACTATCAACTGCGGTACCGATCAAACAATTTTTAATCTGTCAGTTATCGGTTCCAGTCAGCCAATCGTGGAACGCACCTAGTAAAATGTTACAGTGCCACCATTTGGGGAGCTCTTACGTCGCCGGCTGATAAATAGCAGTCCATCAGTGCAGAATTGATCGGTTGCCGCCCAGCAGCTCGACAGTGCACATCTCTCCGTGTGGTAGCACAAAGACGTATTCTCGCTTCTTGTGTAGTCTGATATTCACATTCCTTTGCCTAGTATAGTTTAAAATATCAGGCAAACTTTAATAGACATAAATAGCATAGCATAGTTAATAATCATTAGATTAGGACAACAGGAGGGATTAATAAAAGTAGAGTTCCAATAAGAACATCTGTGGTATTCGCACTTTTCAAAACATCACGTGGGATTACAGCCTTGGACATTCTCCTAACTACTCGTCGCAATACTCGACCCAACATTAGAACATTATCAGCAGAATCGTAAACGACGATGAAACTTGAGTTCATCGATATTTTTCACCCATATAAGCCTATTTTAATCACCAGTGAAATTAGAAGAAGTAATTTCAATCCCCTTTTTTTCTCTAGTGCAAAGCTATTTACCTGTTTGAATTAAAGGAAGTGGCCGAGCTCGTTCGGTGGATCGAGGCTGGAAGAGCATACCAAATGCGAACAGCATGAACAAAGTTAGAAGATTTCAAGACCAAATATTTGAAGCAGGGCTTAGCAAGTCATTACGTCTGTTACTATGCAAAAAATTTATAAATTTGTTTAGGTATGTCGGTTTACGTGTGTTCAGTAAGTTGTATAGAAAAAGTTATAAAAGTTGTAAATATGTTTCCAAAGAGCAATCCAGGATTCGGTGTCGAAAGGGAGAAATGTGATCATATCTACAAAGCCTCAATGCGAACTTAATGGAATGATCAGTGGCCTGACTAATCTTATACTCAGGTATGTGGAGAGGCAGGTCAGCATACAACCAAAGCTGCCGAAGTACCCCGTAAATGTTACCTAGTTTCACTTTAATATGGTCGCAACAGTCCATTTGTGAATCAAACTCAATGCCCTTTCAGTAGATATTGTATAGTGGTGCGATCGAACTTTATCGGGGGGAAATTGATAGGATCGCAACTTCCTTTGCTTGAGATTTTTTTGGTGTTGAGATTTAGATTATTGTCGATTAACCATTTTAATATATTATGAAGATCTTCGTTAATTCTGTTAACACAGTCCTCTAAGATCCCCATGGGACGATCAAGATATATTTGCACGTCATTAGCGTACAGATAAATAGATCTATTTCTGATAACAGTTGACAAATCAATAATACAAAGACTGAAGAGCAGAAGTCACAGTATTGACCCTTGTGGGACTCCGACAGATAAAGAGAGCTTAGAGAAAACAACTTCGTTCACTTTAAATCGCTGCGAGCGTTTCTCCAAAAAATTAATTGGAAACTTTTTGAAGATTAAATTCAGTGTCGGTGAGTCAAAAAAGACTATTCAGCTTGTTAAGAATTTCCTTGTGATCAATGCTATCGAAAGCTTTCGTGAAATCGAGTAAGACTAAGAGCGCAATGCGATCACCATCCAAAGCGATTCTAATGTCCGTAGTGAATTTTAAGATAGCTGTCTAACAGCTATGCTCAGGACGAAAAATCTGACTGCCAACGACTCAGGGAATTCATTTGATCCAGGTGCTCGGATATTTGATTTTCTATAATTTTTTTCTAGTGCCTTCATTAGAAAAATAATAAGCTTATAGGTCTGAAGTCTCTGACGTCGCTAGGAGAGGAAGTTTTAGCGATTGAAACTACTAGCGCTTCCTACATAATTCGTTTTAAAAACCTGATTTTGGATTAGTCGATATTTTGATTTTCGATATTTTCAAAGTTTTATTTTCTTTTTCGTTTATAGTATGCGACCATGCTTTCCTCAGCATTACGGGTATATTTCGGAAAGGAAATTATTCTTGCAAAGATTTATAAGCGGCCATATTTTCCGCCATGTATTTGATTTTGTCTATTATTATCGGCACGTAGTATGAACCTAAATTAATCCTGCATAGCTTAGCATACAAATTCGCAGTAAACGTCTGCTGCATTATCACAATAACAATGCTTTTAAGGAACTGTGTTCTATCCATATTTCGGGTTGACATTTTCTTGGTGACTTTCTGACATTCCCTTCGACTTGTCCTCAATTCGAGGACTCATCAATCGACCGTTCTTTAAAATTTTAGGATAAATAGGGGGAAAATAAGAGCTCGTGCATGGTAGATTTTTTTTCCTTTTTATATTTAATTCTAAAAATTTAAAATATATTTTGAAGTATTTAAGATCTTTTATGTAACTTTAGTAAAGAAATACATCTTATCACTTAACATTTTTGAGAAAAAAATGGATTACTTACAGGCTTGGGGTAGCATTAGCGTTTATTGTTTCCATAAAGAAAATTTTAGAAGATTTGTTAGGAAAAGAAATGAAAAAATTCAAAAGTATTCAAAGTAAACAAATTTACCATAAGAACTTATAAAAAAGTGACCTTGGCAGCATCCCCTTACTCAACTATGGCAAGTGATGCACTGCAGCCCTATAAAATTTTCATTTTATCTTCGTCTTTTCACATTTTATTTAAAAAACTTTGCCCCAGATTTAATTGATCAAGATGACGGGTCTGCTAAAAACTTCATTCATTCATCACGTCAAAGTTTTATTGACTAAAAAGCTTTGAGATTTTCTTCAAAAGATCAATGAGAGACGAATCCAGGAAACGTGAAAGATTAGGCGAATTTCCATAATCCAATCCACTTTGGTTTTCTGCAGAATATGCGTTTTTAAAATTTGTTCTGGTAAAAAAGAATTAAGTCCTATATGTAGCTTTAAAGCACAAAATCCAGGACGAATTTCATAATCGATTTTAATGATTATGAAATTGTTCCTTTAAAATAATGGCGAAATGTGATGGTGTGGAGTTATAAGCAATTATAATATTATCGGGTCTATAGCAGCACTTTTTTCCATTTTAAAAACCATTTTCTAAAAGTGAGTTCATGTCGAACAGACTGGAAGGACAATTATTGTAGTATATCACTGAAGTTACCATCTAATTTAACAGCTTTGTATATAACCATTTATGATAAAAGTCCATGCTTAGAGTTCTTCTGTCCAGTATCGCTGATCGTGCAGGGTTCATTTTATTTTAACCGTAGCGATTGTTAGAGCTCATAATTGGAGAATTCGCTACGTTATAATATTTTTATGTAGGTACATCCTAGTAAGAACAAAAAGAAGCCTACTGTGCCAACAATGAAAGAAAATGATATCAAGATTGAAGAGTTTACCTTATAACGTCAATTCACAGAATACTTTCCACACACGCACCCCAAAGAGACGAAAATATTTTCGGTATTATCTCCTTTCATTCAAGATTTTTTTTATCAGAAAATTCCATTTTATCCTTTTCCAAGTAATTTCCACAAAAAAGGAGTTCAATATTCAAAATATCTCGCTAGAGGCACACTTCCGGGCTGTATGTCAACTGAAAAAGATTTCTTAGAGAGGCTGTCATATAAATATGTCAATAGCATCGCATCACACAGAGCCTGGCAACGATTCCTCTGTCATTATCCTGTTATCATCGTATGTTCTCTCCAAAAAGAAATGAAAGTGTTTGTGATGTAGAAGTGAAATATTGTAGAGATTTCAGGATATTTTCAGGATTATGCAATATTTAGAAGTTTCGAAGAATTGAAAAACAGTTGCCTATGGAAAAGTTAAAAAGTTATTCGCTTACATCCGCTCGTATATCAACAACTTTAAGACTGTATGCAAAGTTTTCTGGGCTATGTACACACATGCATACTTGGAAGAAAAAGTTCTTCGAACTACGCGGACAAAGGGTGCTTTTCAGCTTTTCTTAGTTAGTTTGTGCATTCAGAAAGGAAATGAAAAGTGAACAAGAGCAAAGTTAGTCAATGTTTAAATATCTTTTATCCTTACAGAAAACCTCCACCAATCTGCAATTTGTCCTGTTGCTCAGCAGAAAACTTAGCTCTTTTCTTGAGAAATAGTCAAGTTCCATTTTAATTTCAAAGGTATATTTCTGCAAATAACGCGAACCCCACCAAATACGTAAATAAGGCTAGAATGCACCACCCACAAATAACATCCAGCACCACCATAGAGTTGACGTAAACACATTTATCCTGAGCCATTAATTATTATCCTTATGAAAAGCAAGACGAGCTCTGCATTCTTAAATTAAGTGAGTAATTAAGGTCGCATCCAAGACCGGAGAGAGAGAGCATCATCCTAAATGAAAGGAAGAATCAGGAAAAAAAACCTCCACCAAGGAGTAGAAATTCGATAAATTTTGTCTTAGATGTTGGTGGTTGACGTTATAGGAATGGCGGAATAGGGGGGGGGGGGGCGGTACTGTGGAGTATCAACCGCAGTCGCAAACATGACCTCCGCAAACTCTGAGTTTGTCCAAAGTTCATACAAGCCCGAGGTAGAAATTCTACCAAGAACTTACCTCCTTCGACTGAAAGGATATGGGCTGGCGTGTTTGTTTATTGGGCCAGGGCGAAGTGAGATGAGATGAGCTCCCATGAACGAATGTATAGTTAGAAAGGAAGCCGGGGGAGTTATGGTTATAAATACTAGCTCAAAACATGTTGAGCTCCTTTGGAGTCGTAAGAGTTCCGGTATCGCGCGGACCTTCCGGTTCAAAAGCTCCCGCCTCTCATCTTTTTCCTTAAGCCCGTTGTGTTCCCATCCACTTCCTGTTCTGAGTCAAGTGCCTTTCTTTCATGTAATATGCATCGTCCTCGTACACTTCCTTCCATCTGATCTTTCCCTTGTAAATTTTTTTTTTCTCTCTTTTTTTATGGTGATATCGTGCCGGGCACAAAAGTTTCCATGAACGAAGAAACGACCAAGGCTCCTTCTATATGGATACGGGCTACTGGATGGTGCTGCTATAGTCCATACCAGCGCTAGTAATACACATCTCCTCCATTGACTCACTTGATACTCTGGCCAGGGTTGGTTTTCGGGGGTTGGCTTTAATAATAAATTGCAATCACGTAACTTTAATGTATCTAACCTTTGCACATATTTTTCCTTTTTTTTTCTTTTTTTTTTTTTCAATGTTTACTCTGCCGAAGTGGTGGAATGATGGCACAACATTACGAAAAGTTTAGTCGAAATGGCCCATCTTATGGCGTTTTCTCTTGAGCCAAAGGAATATTTTTACGGAAGACAAATAAAAGGGCAACTTTGTGCTAGCCGGACCGTGCTAATGAGGGCAATGAAACCCAGTTATACAACTTGCCGGAATGACACGTTAAATATCAGCTTCGTGAGAGCTATCTGGGAACATTATCCCGGCATACGTAAGTAAATGTCACTACTTGACCAAAACTAATTCTAAATGGTCGTCCATCCCGAGGCAATGCGCGTTTATCTTCCTTACAAGGATTACCAGATTACTTATTAAAGTTGCCCCACTGTGGCCGTATATATTGGGGGGCCAGATTAATTAAATCGTGCAGGATATACTTAATTAAAGGGCTAAGATGACGGGCTTTTTGTAATACCTTGCCTATGTACGTAATAGTATGGAATTTGATATTTTGTTGTTGCAATTAAACGCTGCTGCTCAATATAAAAGGGGGATTTTCATTGGGATCATCCCCGGCCCTCTTGTTATTGCATGTAATTAGATGTAAGAGCATATTTCTTTGTATGTACTGTGGTTTCTGTAGGACTTGGAAATTAATCCACAAACTCTTGTAGTAGAGAGCACAAGCCGCAAAATACTAGGGAGTAGGTATAGTTAAATTACGAGATTAATTCAGTGCAGTAGCTGTTTACAAATTATCTTGATAACAGCTTCTTGTAAGGACATCATGTTTCAAGCAAATTTAAGGAATTTTGTGGTAAATTTAAATCTGTTGTAGTCAAGGCAACAGCTGTTCATGGAAAAACTATTCTTTAAGATTAAGTTTATGTTTAGATCGAATCAAATGATGATTCCAAGTAGCATTCGTTTGGAGTATATTAAGGTAAAAAACTTGTTTTCAATAACAGATATGCACTGAATTTAAGATTTTATCAAAAACGTTATGTCGGGCTCCATGAATCAAAGCTCACCTTTTATGCCAAATGACTGAAGGCAAGGATTTAATTTGCTTTTGCTGGTAGGAAAATTCTATAAGAATCAAACTGATAGACAATGTGTTATTTCAATGCTAGTTTCCATGTATTAAAGGACTTGACCGAACAAATACATTTCAATTGATTTGCAAGTGAATGTTTTTGACATGTGTGTACTTTCGAATATTGACAGATTAATAGAATTGTTCTCTATTCCTAATTAAAATATTGCTCAAGCTTGGCCTTGATAACGGGGCTAAGGGAAATATAAAATACATTTTATAATCTTACAGAAATTTTTTTTATTATGACTCGAAAGATAAGGAGATACACAATAATGTCACAAGATTACCTTAATTAAATGCTTGATATAAAGCCCCGAGCAGGAATCACAAAATATACGTAAATGATTCACTTGCGCGTCGAGGATTCCGCAGAGAAAATGGTACAAAATTCTTTGCAACAGTTTTAGGGTACGAATAAAATATTGATTTGTTTGTAAATAAAAGGTAGATATTAATGCTAATAAAAGTTAGTTGCCTTTTATAGTAAACGTGATTGTTATTAATGTTCGGTGTTGGCAAGTTTTTGGAAAAATCCATTGTAATGTCCTTAAGCTAGTTGGATTTTTTTTCAAGTCATTTTTTATTATAGAATGCTTGAGCCCTCATCTTTTGTCCTCTGTTTGAAGTTTTTAAAAATTTGTCTTCAATTGGACTTCCTTTTTTTTTATCGGATGATGCAAATTGCCCTGTTGAGATTCTAGTGATGTGATTTTCACTTTGCTGCATCACAGGTACAAATGTTGAATTCTTTAAGAAAAATATTCCTGTAACTTTCATAACTCACAGGATAATATCCTTTTTCAAGGTATATTGCTTGCATTTTTTTTTTTTTCACATTTAAGGTATCCGGAAGGACCAGCCATCTCGTATTTTTGAGGGTGTAATGTGATTTCCTAACCTTGGAACTTTTGACTTGATCCTGTACATCTATTAAAATTTCACTTGGTACCTGAGGTGGATTTTGATCAGTTCCTCTTCCATTATGATGGTTTACAGCTGATTGGAGTTTTTGATCGGGTCTATGATGTAAGGTTTGGGATATTTTTTAAGGAAACTCCGATCTTTTATTATTTTATTTTTATTTTTATTATTCACTCGACGTTTTGGGTCTTGATTAGTACCCTTCTTCAGGAGTTAGCTACATTAGAATAAAATATAGTATTGTGTACAATTAAAATATTTGATGTTCTCACCTTTGTTCTTGGTATGATGAAAAATTTTTTTAAAAATATTATTGAAACATATTTCACAAAAAAATATATAATACAATATAAAAACGTTAACTGAACATATAAACTACAACTAAGGAATTCTTAAAAAGTCCATATAAAGGTCCATAGCTCATCTAAAGAAGTAGAACAAAAAATATGCGCATATACTTCACTTTAGGTCGGGAATGACCACATATTGGTAAAAATCTTAAGGAAATTTTCCAAAATATTTTTATCAAATCATTAACAAAAAAAGGAGTAGAGCTAGTTACTTGGAAAGAAAAAAGTTCAGCGGTAAAGATAGGACAGCAGCAGCCACATTATGAGATTTTAGAATAGAATTCAAAGTTTTATTCACCACTAAATTTATTTAGAAATAATTTACGTTATTAATTCTTTTTTGAATAGTTTTGGCCTAAAATAAATGTGAATTCAAAATTTGTTGTTTGCTTCCGTCATACTGGAACCACAGCAAGTTGTATAGCTACATACCTCAACAAAGGTATTAGTTGGTTAACTCCACAGTTAATCAGTACCAGCCTTATTTAAGAATAAATAGAGAGTAAAACTAAATCAATAACTGTATCCCAGGGGAGGATCCAACTAGGGGCGCCCGACCCCTCTGAAGGTCGCTGAAAAAAATTGCAGTAATTCTTCTGAATTTTTCCTAACAAAATGATTCATATCTATTCAACTGCACCTTTTGTAAAAAACTACTACTCATGTTAACGCAATGGAAGGTTTGTTTTAATGGAAAACAGCTGCCAAAGGGTCTTTGATAAGACTTCCATGTAAAGACGGCTTCTTAGAACATTATCGGCGTGGGGATGGCGTGACAAAACAAACATTTAAAGAAACAATTATAACTCGTAATTGGAGAAATTCAGCGAAACAATACACAACGGCGTGCATTGTTGTAGTGAGTGTATTTTTAAATAATTTTTTTTATTATTATTTCGTAAAATATCATAGTTTTTAGCCCAAACGTCAAATAAAAGCAAAATAAATCTGCAGATTGGGAAAATCTCAATTAGTATCCTAGAGAATTTGATTTGTCGGTCTGTTTTGCTTTAAGGGATATTGATGAATACACATTTGAAGTTAATACAATTCTAACCGACAAAATGAGGAGTTTCAATAGAGTAGGAAAACCTATAAGTACTTTTTTCATTTAAAGTGTGTACCATAAACCAATCAGAAAATTTCGTTCGATCTATTTTTTATGGTATTTTTCGTTCCGCTCGAACTCCATATTTAAACCAGGCTTATACTCTAGTTATGTAAACGTCTTCATATTGACTTTAATAATAGCTGTGTTCTTTTGTGTACATTGTTCTACAACTCCCATATACTGGAGAGAACAAATTGTGCTGTGGATTGAAGCGAACTATTTGTACGTTTCGTTTCATTTAAATCTATCTATGAAAATGTATGAGGCGTTCTTTTGTGTATGTTTTGTTCTACTCTGTTCTGTGGGCACATGTAGTCGAATGCGCAGTATTTCACACAAATGACGTAGATTAAGAGACCTTGTGAACATTTTCAATTTCAAATGGAACAAATTTTTAACCATGTTAGTGAAATTTCAATATAAGCGACACCTACCGTCATTAAAATGAACTAAATCTATTGGAAAGTTGAAAGATTTTCCAATAAAAAAATCTCTTTTCTAAATGTTGGGCAACTATAGCAAATACTCCTCTACCATTATCTTTACCAGGAACAGTGACATACATTATAAATGTCAATGACATTTCAAATGAAGTAATTTTCATCTGCATAGTTCGTAACACGCTCATTTCCTTGAAATGACTTAATTTCAAATTGAATCAGTATGGTTAGAGTCTGTCTAGGATATGAGCCATACAGTTGTCGAGGGGTTGTATGACATACACAAAAATTTCTTTTTTAAAAGCATATAAGGCATTTTTTCTATTCTATTTATTTTTTATTTATTTGTATTTTATATGTTGAGCTGAAAATCCTTCACATTTACTTAATGACAATCATTACCAACCCTAACACGACTATCATGCTCCAAATATTTAAATTAAGTACGAGGTTGGTAGCAAAATTTTCATTTCAATTTTAATAGTCCATATTTATTTTGTATATTTTTTAAATATTATTTTTATATTTTTTTATTAAATTATAATGAAGGGGCACCTCTTGGCCATATGGCTGTGCGATCTTTTTTTCCTAGGTATTCTGTCGGTTTTCTCCTGTTGCATTTTTTTTTTTTTTTAAGCTGCTCCTTAAGAGCTCGAAATATATTTAACAATTAAAGACTTAATTTAAAATGCGCTTTTATGATTCCATGCACCAAAAACGATAATTTGACAGGATCCGCTCCCAAAAAACAAAAAAAACTGCTCATTCTCCTACACTTCATATCCCAAAGTAGCCATAAGCTATTTCTCCGTATTCTTAGCAATTAAATGTAGTTCCGAAACTGCATTTTAAGCACTTTTACTCATTGGTGAATATTTTTGGATATATGTATTATCTTTTGTTCAACTTAATGATTTCGTATGAAGTATTCATTTATTTTTAAGGTTCCGTAAAAACGAGCACCCTATTAGAAAGCCTCCGATGTCAGTTCGTCCATCACCGAGCTGTATCTCATGAACCGTAATAGGTAGACATTTGAGTGTGTATTTCTATTGCCGCTATAACAACAAATAATAAAAATAGAATTAAATTAAAAATTAAAGGGGGCTCCATACAAGAAATTTGTTTTTTGGCGTATACATAGTGTTAAATTTTGTACGATGGTACGGAACCCTTTATGGTCGAGTCGCGCTTAGCCGGTTTTTTTTTAATATATTTTATTTTTACAATTATTTACAATCCTGCATTTAATTGATTAATTTTAAAATCTAGAACATGATTTTCAACTTGTTTTATTTTTCGTTATTTATCACTTAATATTTTTTATGTCGAGCCAGTGGTCTTTATTTATACTTAGTGTAGGACTTTTATTACAAGGACATTAGACATAAGGGGAACCTTTACATACAAATGCCTAGAAGAATGCGTTATAAGATTTATAAATCGTACATTAATTATAGTTTTATTTTTGAAGGGCTCAAAGGCAAAGGGGTACATGTAACATTTTGCTCAAAATTTAGATTAGTGCATAAATGCAAACCAGATATACCCAAAATATTATTGGCAAAAAGATATAAATAAATGTCTATGCCGTGCAGTTTTATAGCAGCCATTATTTTAACGACTTACAAGTAGACGTTTTCGTTCATAGGCACTTCTTATAAGGAAAGGATTATAACCTTATACTATGTTGCGTTCTTACTAATCATGGGTGTAATCTCCACCCACGACCTTATATTCACGAAAACCAGGAAACATAATATTAAAAATTCAGAATAAAGTAATTTTAAGTAAATATAACAAAATTGCTATAATATAAAAGAAGTAAGAGAGAAATAAACCTACTATGATTACATATTCATATGAAGTCTGTTGAAGTTATTTGACAGTTTGATTTTAGAATATTATTTCAATTTGGTTGGATTACACCCAAAGGTTAGCAATGCAGGTTTAAATAAGTATCTTCTTACTAAACATTATTTTAACCACATCAAAAAATTATTATTATATTATAATTACATAAAATTAAGACTTTAAACAGAATTTAGGATATCCAAAACTACAAAATGATATATCCCAAAAGAGTGAAAAGTGTATTTGTACCCCTTTGATTGTGAGTCAGTTATTTGTTCCGTTTTATACAAATTTATTAGCCTATAAAATTAACGACGAGAAAAATATTGTAGAATGGGAACACTGACCCTATTTCATTCTCAACTGTTTAAAATTTATCGTATGAAAACTTACTTAAAAATGTTGCAAAAGATTGAGAAATTCTTATGTCGAACTCATGCGATGTGGTAGAGATGTGAATTGATACAGAGCTTTATTTGACGAATTGGAGTTCTGCCTTAATCTAAGCAGATTACAAAAAGAAAAATAAATGCCTACGAATTTCATAAAAAAAAAAATCTACAAATCCTCTACTTCTGGATTAAATCAATAACTTCTTCCAATGATTTTTTTTACTTCACCCAATATAGCTCAGAGCTGCTTCTCTTCTTTATTGCATTGTGCCTACTTCATTTCAGGATTTCATGATAAATACACTCGCCTAGAAAAAAAATCCAATTCTCTTCATCATATGTATAGAGAAATTGGGTACCTAACCTATACGCCGTCATTCAAAACAAACCTAATTCCGGAAAGGGCTTCATCTGGGACAAATGTCGAATTTCCAATATTTGAATCTATCGATCTATTTCCTGATAGATGTTGGCATGCATACATGCCACTCAAGCTCTATTCAACAATTTGATCAGACATGAAGTTATGACGGAGTGGGTAGTCCTAGGAATTCCCATTTATCATAAACCAAATCCGCGGGTACACTTGAATGCAAAAAAACATTCAATTTTTTATGTTTTTTTTTTTTGTAGTTATTGTGAGTGATAGCGCTATAGTTATTATGGTAATATAGTAGCAGTAACGATAGTGATCGTTTAGTCCATTTCTAATTAAAAACCACTGACTTTGCTTCGACTGAACGACAAACTTGGAAAAAATTCAATTCTGAACAGCTTAAAAAACTCGAACCATTCGATAGGAGACCGAAATTAATTTCATATCTCCTGAGCTTTGATTTGGATTTCTCATCTTTTATAAAAAACAAAAAAACAGGTTAAAAACAGTTGAGTTTGAAAAATCTGTTTCATATTCAAGAACAAAAGTCTTTTCATAAAAAGCTATCATTTGATTACATTAAGTTCCAGAGCCAGACGAAAATTACATAAAGTGAAAAAAAAAAATTTAAAAAAAAATTCCCGAGATGAATATTAATTACAAAAATTAAAATTTAATCTTAAGACGAAATAAAAAGAAGTTTTTATCAGAAAATTTTCTGAAAAATTACCACAGAAGTTCACTTAAGTTCAAGCTCTGCAACACCCTCCAACACTCGACCCTTTCGCTTTAGATAATTCAGAAAAATCCACCACACCTACAGAGTGATAATATTCAAATGCAATTATGAGGAGAATTAAGTGCCTAATGAGGGCCATTACAGTATAAAATTTCACCATTTAGAATCTCGTAATTTCACCTCTTGCTTTTCTCTCCGCCATTTAGTTGCTACCTTGTTACAGGTGGTTGAAAGAAACAGTTCAGTCCAGTTCAAACTAAGTTTTCATCCTAATGTATCTATAGTACTCATCTACATAGATATTTAGATATTTACGTATGTAGATGGATAAATTGTTATAGAGGTGGTGAAGGTGAGCAGACAGTATAAAAATGATAGAAATAGTCACACCATTTCATCGACTTTTGTAACTCTATATCTTGTGGTGACGTGATAATTTTGCTTCGGGCACAGAAACTAAAGTGCCATTAAAACGAAAGCGTTCCACCAGGTCTATCTCTCTGTCATCAGATGATATTTTCTCTGGGTGGACGACAAGGACAGGATGTCTAGTAGTACATATGTATACACTACTATAGATATAGTAGATTTACTATTCCATATTCCATAAGGGTCGTCGGTATTAATTATTACCAGGCAGATTTATTATTGCAATAAATTATAATCCTTTCCAATGCTCCCTTCCCTACTAGCCACTTTTCATTGTATATGTCTCTCTTTGTCTTTCTCGTTTTTAGATTATGGAATATGGTTGGTGGTGGTGGTGGTGGTGGATGCAATATAGTTTAAAATTTCAAAATTATAGTTTGCCAGCCAAGTGAACTTTAACCTAAAATATGTGAAAGGTTGGTCGAAGATGCCAAAATAATATTATTTTAGGGAGTTGATAATTTGGAGTATTTCAGTAATTTCTGAAAGGCAAGTAAAGCGGGAAGGAAGTAATTTTGGGATTAAAATTCTAAAGAGGCGTATCAAAAACATAAACTGATATTATTTGCACTAAAAATGTAAACAATTTAAATAAGTAAGCTTCACAAAATTCGTCTCTCTAAAAAAAAGTGGAGACTAATTTTCATTGTCTCGTTCATATCGAGCTCATTTTTCATGACCCCATTTAAAACACTGAAGGACATTCTAGCTGTCCGGCCACAAGGAGTAATAAAAAATTAAACTCTTTTTAAATTGAAATTATCTGTTGGAGATTGCTATTCCTAATTTTGTGGATCAGCAAATTCTAAATCTTCATCCATTGCCAAGAAAAAGGAGTAACTAGAGAGAATGATGGAACGCCTGATAGAAGCAGGCAGAGCTCAGTTCGTCTATTGATAGAGAGGTGTGTTCGATAGAATTAGGCATAGCGGTTTAAATACATGATAATATCAATGTTAATGCAAGATCCATGCGCAATACTCTCAAATGACTCGAGGTTAATATCTTGTCATAAGTTCTTTTAGAATTTACAAAATATTTAAGATATCTAGAAACAACAGAAAAGGCCACTATCTTGATCTCTTAGTAGTGAATAAGAAAACCACTCAGACTTTGAACAGTCGCTCGATATAGACAAAGATTAATGTAAAGAAGTTTGACGACATAGATATGAATTGCTCTTTAATTAAGTCAATCTGAAGATAGTAAGGAGAAATCTGCCTTACTATCAGAGCTCACTTTGCACCTGGAAAGGCGGATTCATCTCATCCGATAGCTTCCCTTGTATTATAAAATTCTCAAGGTGTGAAAATATACATAGACAAGAAAAAATGGCATTCATGAATAGATCATGGCGGTACTATTTTTATGAGTATTGGATTGAGTTTTTTAAATCATCCAATTTTCTTTGCTTATAGTTTTTTTTATTAAAAAAACTAATTAATGATTTTTTTGAGCATAATTTATTTAAAAAACCTTTTATTTTTAACTATTCTAAATCAAATCATAAAGGAGGAAAAAACAACCGCCTCGTCCGGGGTTTGAAACCGGGACCTTCCGATTTTTTTCCCTCTTGTATTTATGATTTGATTTAGAATCGTTAAAAATAAAAAATTCTTAAAATTCTTCTGTTCTCCATCATTGACCGATTCTAACAAGTGTAGATTCGATTCCCGTTCCGGAAAAAAAAACAAAAAAAAAATTACTCTTATTATTTTCCTTCTCAGTTATCAAGGACGGTGTCATTTAAGATGGGGTTACACCACCTTGGCGCTGGAAAAAATTCATATCAAAATAGAATTTTTTTTAAACATGGACGTAGTTTTGTAATTTGAGAAAGAAACGGATAAAAAGAATTTAAAAATGACAGAGATGACTCGTCAAGCCTCTATCCTTGCTGGTTGGTTTATCGACATTTTGAGCTTTAAAAATTTATTTAAAATGAACGGAGCATCCAAGGAAAAAACTCGTATGCTACGTCACTAGATAATTTTATAAAAAATATGTAGTTTGAATTTTTCCGAGATCGGTTAAATTGATCTTGAGATATCTTGTCCACACCATTATCAAAACCGTTACTCCGAGAAAATTCACAAAAGAAAAAACGTACACCCTACCGCGCTAACTTTTAATTACTATAACTTCGGAAATAATTTGCTTCAAATGTTCTCAAAATTATAAACACATTATCTAGCAGAAAAACACATTCTGATATTTTGAAAATCTCAAGATGGTGTAACCATGGTCTCTATCTAAAGCTATCTAAAATTTTAGTGGCTCTATATTATCGGTTTCATATTTAATGTTGGTTTTGAAATTTGTGAAGTGTCTGTGGCATACTCGAATGACTTCCAAATAACCATACAAGAAAGAAATCTTGAATCTTTCGTCCTCCTGCTACGGCGATTTCAAAATTCATTAGAGACATCGCCTAGAAATACTCAATTCGAATTCTCGTTGACATATTTTGCCTGAGATATTCCCTGATACCTTGCCAGACAATATTTTCAGCCGATCAGCTACCTCTAGACCTCTAAGGGCATTATGTATCTCATATTGTGTTAGTTCGACCGCTTTTACGATTACTAAGGAATTTTCGATGAAATTCGCCTTGCATTAAAAAACTACGAACCTCCCATAATACTGGAATTCCATGCAACAATTATTAACAATTGTATAAATAATTGTTACTTCCTGGAAAATTGGAAAATCTCACGAATTTTCCCTGTCCCAAAACAAACTTCGTCTAAAGACATCAAGGAATTTAGATCAATCTCCCTCATCTCAAACTTGGGTAAACTTTTTGAAAAATCTATTCAACAACAAGAAATGCACATCCGCCAAGAAACTCATTTCGGCTTAAAGCCAAAGCATTCTACATTCCACCCTTAACTAAAATTCCATACGGATGCTACTGAAGCCAAAAACAGACGTTGAAAACGCTTTCGACCCCGTTTAGACGGCTGGGCTAATATTCAAATTAAACAAACTTGTTTTCCTCCACACCTAAACAGACTTATCCGCAGTTTCCTAACTTTTAAGAAACTCTATATTGAACTCGATGATCAGAAATCTTCGCTCAAAAAAATTGAAGCAGGAATCCCCCAGAGCTCTATATTGTGCCCAATACTCTTCAAGCTCTACACCTCAGACCAACCGCAAAATGATAGCGGCAAAACTCTCCACCTCGCCTATGAGTCCCTCACATATGCCCAAACTCGTTGCTCACTTTTAGCTGCCAATAACGTTAACCTTCATCTTAACAAGCTCGACTCCTATCACAAAAACTGGTGGATCAAAATTAACGTCCAAAAGTCTGAACTTAACTGTATTCGGAAACCAAGCACCGGCGGAAACCGCCAAGTCGATAAATCCAAACGAATTACGGCCATCCAAAATGAGGGAATAATAACCACGCAAAAATCGAAATATCTAGGCGTAAACTTCCATGAACTCCTACGATTCAATAACCATTAACAAAGCCAATTTCGCGTACAGTCTTATAAGCCCTATAATCAATATTAGAGACGGATTTACAAGACCCAGACAAAACTACTAATGTACAAGCAACTAATAAGGCCTATCATCACTTATTGCTTTCCCATATGGCACACAATTTCCCCCACTTATATGGATCGCCTTAGCAAGCTCCACAGAAAAATTCTTAGAGCTTGCACAGGACTCCATAGAAGAGCCAACGGAAAATACTATCTCAACAAAATATTATTCGGGGCAGCCTATATAACTCGCATCAAGGAGTATTTGTTCGACCTAACGAAAAAACAAATCGAGAAAATCCCTATTCACCCAAACCTACTAATAAACAATTTGTCGGATCTTCTCATACCGGAAAATTTCAATTATCTTTTACCCTTGCTTTTGGCAAAACGTGATACTAGAAATATTTACCTCCACGAAGGTAGAAAAAGTTTTTATGACACTCAAGTGGATTACTACAGGAGGTAATGCCAAATAAACATATCAAGGACCCGGGAATGTCTATGATAAAACCTATCAAAATAGGAACCTTCCAGGCCTTAACTTCCTAAAACTCCCTAAACGTGTCCAATCCTTACTTCCGCCCAGTCTCTCTCAAACTAAATAACAAACTCTTGCAAGAAATTCATATATTACAGCTGATGTAGCGGAGCAGCTGTATGAAGAAGAACAAACAACATCACGAAAAGTGAACAACACCCAAACCAAGGATCGAAAAGAAAATAAGAGGAAACATCGAATCGAACTGCGGGTCAAATATAAGCCCCAACGCCCTAAATAAGTCAAATCCGTAGGATGAGGAAAATCATCAATTAAATCAAAAGAAGAAAGACAGCGAAGAATTTATAGGGCTTGACTTGACTTAACCTAACTTGACTTAACTTGACTTGAGTTGAGTCGACTTAACTTGACTTGACTCCGAACGAATTATTTCGTAAAAATGTAGCCACGTTCTGTAAACTAGACAACTATCAAAATTCGATGGATATATATTAGCCCCATTTGGGAAAAAAAATTATATTCAACATGAGCCATCAAACCATTAGTCCACCTATTTCAAGTTCTAGTATATTTTACGTTAATTCTATAGAACAAAATGAACTTACGTAACCATAACTAACTAAATACCATGTGAAACCGGATTGATCTCACGTGGCCAAATCGGGAATGAATTGTGTGAGACCCCTGTTGGTACATATCACATGGCACACTTGCTAGGCTACTCTCATGCTACGAAATAAATCTACACTCATATATAGGAGAAGTATTAAAATTCCAAATAATTTTCAGAAACATGCGAACAATAACATGCAAATCAATAATCCCAATTAATATTCAATTTCAATTTCAATTTTCTAAGGCTTTCAAAAGATCAAAAAGAACACAAACACACATAGTAAGCCCGAAACAAAAGAGCTTTTATCCGCTCCCTTCTCCCGAATTCTCATATTTTTCAATTCATTTCATAATACTCTCGCCTCGTCGAACATTCACATATCCCTAACCTTTCGAAAAGTGTGGTAATCGAAATTTATTCGAAATGAAAGTAACTTCATGCGCATACTTGATAGGGATAAAACCCCTTTTTAAATTACGATTGTATATGCATATTAAAGGAACTTCGTCCAGATGAAGCTTATTTCCTTGAAAATATTTTCCTGTGGGATTATCAATTCAAATAAGGAAAATTGTTCTTCGCTCACACTCTCATGTATCCGCAGTCATGCATTTCTTTGTGAACAAAAAACAAAAAAAAAGCAATTTCAAGAAAAGCCGAACCAATTAACTCAATGCGATTTCACACAACACTCGTCTACTGTTTATATTTGAACGCAACACACAACGAAATTTCCATAAAGCTCCTCTGTCCCTCCATATATAGCCAAGCCACCATATGAGTGAGTACATCAGGCATGTAATACATATCCTGAATAATGTAAAGGACTCCATCCAGTCTACTATCGAAAAATTTTATTTGCGAAAAATTTATGTTTTTGAAAGCATCGAGTAGAAATTCGCAAGATCTCGAGGGATTTGTTTATGTTAGGTGTCACCCCCAAGTGGTTCATGGCAGTTCTAAGAAAATAGGTCATGAAAGATAGATTATATCTGTGCTTGTGTAGGGTATCCCGAAGGACTCGAAAGGTTACAGGACTGCTGCTAGAACTTAAAAAAAATATATGTAGAGTATAGAAACGATGTCCAGATTGTATGTAGTGAAGATGTGGGACGATTTTCAGAGTAATCCAAATGACAATAAAAAAATAAATAAATAAAATAAACTACTAGTGTTGGTTTATGTACAGTAAGAAAAAAAAAGAAAATTTTTTTTAAAGATTTTCCGGACCTTTCTCGTTTTTTCTTTTTTTTCGGTTAAGTCCAGTGCCATATATCCTTTGCCCGAGATGCCTAAGACTGTTCATATTTATGATAAGCTTTCTATGCCTTTTTAGTATATTCCTTTTCGGCCTACCGACTACTTTTGTAAAATGCTATGGCCTTTTTCGTATCCCTCCTTCTTTTCTACAATCCTCTCTTGTTTTGCAATTTTAAACGAAATTCCGGAATCTGCTTAAAATTGCGGTAGCGGGACGGCTGGTAATATGAACTGAAATGGAAAAGCGAACCCAACACAAGCTCCATCACCATAAAAATGTTTGAATTTTCTGCTTATCTACTTGATAAGGCTTTTGAAAAGGATTATATTCCCCAGGTAGGCTAGAGACGTAGTCCCTCTTATAGTAGCTAAATGACCCTTTTCAGACTTTTCATTTTAATTTTTCTTCAGCTTTTCTCTAACCTTTGTTATAATTACTGGAGCGCCTGACTGGCTGGTATATTGTATGTATGTATATATATCCTTGTGAGAAAACCATCTAAAAATATCCAGAAACTCAGTTGATATTTTCCAAATCAGGGTAATGATTATTTTAATTAATTCAAATTTGCTAATTAATTTTCAGAATGAATATTGGATCTAAAGGTGATTACTGGCTCGGTTCGTAATATTTTAAGCTCTTGCAAAAGCTATTTACTTCCTATGGAATTTGCTTGTTACATTTTGGGGTAACAATTTTTTGGGAAGTTTTCTAATTTAAAGGTTCTTAGGGAAATTTTTTTTTTTAAACAGATAATTTGGATTTTGTTATGAATTTAATTTTGAAAAGCTGAAGAAAAAAATCTTTGTTATAAAACCAAAACTGCGTACCACTTTTATGTGTATGTGTATGTCCATTAATTGCGAAATTTAGCACGACTACTTAATTCTAGAATATTAGCTGCGTTCTTTATTTACTGCTTTATACTAAGAACTGTCCGGAATAAAAAGTGGTGGTCATACACTTCAGTTTGCCAAAATGTAAAAAACTGATCGATCGCGTTCATTCTTATTTCATTTTATTACCCACAGTTGTTACTTTAATTGTATTTCTCCGTTATTCATTTAGGACTGTATTGATAGTAATGGAATCAAAAAGTGAAAAGCAAAGAAAACTGATTTTGTTCAAATACAAATAGTTCCCAGATTTGAGTCAAGCAAAGTTGGCAGAACTTCTTTTAATTCCTAAGGGCACCATCCAAAACCGTATGAAAAAAATTTGAGGAAGACAGAAAAAACCTAGATTGAGGACGAGAGAGGGATCACATAATGCAATAAAGGAGCAGAATATTAAACTTCTCCACAAAAGACTTCCAAACCTCTCGATGAAGGATGCCGCAGTGAAAATTAAAATCCCGAAGTCTACCATTTAGGATACGAAAAATAAACTGAAGCTGAAAAGTTTAAGGTTTCGAAGGTTTCTGATCGCGATTATGCGAAGCAAAAAATGTGTTAAACTCGTGCCCGAAAGTTGTACACACAAAATCTTCAACAAAGTTTCACCTGATGCATCATGGGTGACGAAAGTTATTGTAAAGCATATATATATCGGCCAAATTCCAGGTCAGGAGTTTTATGTTGCCACATTTCGGAGAAGAGCAATTCAAAAGTTCTGATTGAGTAGAACTGCAAGGCTCCTACAAAAATACCTTATCTGGCAAGCGATCTGTTCCTGTGGACGGAAATCCGGAACATTCACCACAAAAGGGAGCGTCAACGGTCAAATTTATTTGAACAAATGTTTGCAGAAAAGGCTTCTGCCGTTCATTTGGTCACACAGTACTCCTGTTATGTTTTGGCCTGATTTGGCAACATTCAATTATAGCAAGACAGCAATGGAATGTCAATGTTGTGCCTTACCCGGGGGTTACATGTAATAGTACAGCTTGCATGCAAGTCGCACTGCCATACTTCTTGCACGTGTAAACTCTACTGCCATGCTGGCAATTCAGCTTTCAGCGAACTTGCATGTTGAAAAATCATGGCAGCTGAGGTGATAGTAATTTGACATTATGCAGTTTTCAAGATGGCGGAAAAGAAATGCTTGAGAGAAGTTGATAAACTTATTCTGGACAAAAGATATTTTCTGGGATCATTTGCATTACATCATTTACCAACAACTTCCTCTTAACCTTTTTTTGGGTTTTTATCATTCTGCTACTTCCTATATTGCTATAATTTTCCATACGCATGACTTTATGCCTAAATACCATTTTTTAAATGAACTTGCATGCAAGATTATAAGACATCAACCGAACTGCCTTCTGCTGTCAAGTTAAAGCTCGCGTTGGAAGGTAGCCTTGCATGCAAGCTGTACTATCTCGTATAATCCCCGGATTAGGAAGCAAATCCTCCAAATTGCTAAGAGCTAGGCACATGTGAAATGAAGCAAAAACCAAAGAAGATAGAGAAACAAAGCAGGACTCGAAATTTTCAACAACAAAAAATTACGTAAATGTTACAAAAAGTAAGAGTTTTTACTATGCACGAAACTTAATGGCAGGTGTAAATATTAGTGTGTAAAAAATTATTATTATATAAAAAAAAATGCTCCAATAAATATAGTTTTTTACAAATTTATATCTGTATTCGCCGACCACTTTTCATTCCGGACACCTCGTAATTATTTTATTATTTTTTTGGTACCATTTTGTTTACGAATAGTCTTAATTTGTTGAGACCATATGTAGTACATAACTTTTCTATTATCCCCTGTTCTGTATAGTGTTTTATGCAAAGCTGGCAATACTGATTTACCTTTTAGTAGTTATTTATTTCTCTTATATGCTGCGTTGCTCTCTGTCATCGCTTTTTTCGGACTCCGAATGGTTCTGAATGCACCTAAGTGTTTTTTTTGGATTTAAGCAGAACGATTTTAATTTTTATTCGTGAAAGTATTATTTACAATTTGGATGTGGTGGTAATAGTTGAGTTTAAGTTGCCTTTGTTGGAAAATGGTTTTGCTTTTCATAAACAAAAATGTTTACGAAATTATACTTGCTTTTATCAAGTAGAAGAAATGTCAAACACATGAAATGGTTCTGTTTCATTCCTTTTCTATGAGCACAGAACTAAATTATGACATCATTCTCTCAATTCATGCAGATTCATTCAGAACGAGAAAAAAAACGAAGCAATATACTCATTCCGTTAAGAACATGCCTTCAATATAAAATTATAAACAAAATTTCATCAACTGCTCTAATAATTGCTTTCGTGCAAAGCTATCTCAAGCGCATGTTGTCAATCGAAATTATCTCTGATCGATATACATACGTACATTGATTCTGTAACTGATTTTACAAATTGTTCTTATCAACTTCATTAAATCAATCCAATTGTGTTGGCTTTTAAAATTACATCGAAAATAACGATATACATGCATCATCCAAAAATATGTTAAATTTTGCAATACTGCACCACTTTACATCCTTTTTGAAATAGACTCTGATAGCTGCTGTGATCACCCTGGAATCCACGTGCAGACAATTTTTTTTTAATTTATAATTCAATCTGATTTCCGGCATTGTAGGCCGACATGTTTTATATAAAATTCAAAGGAAGATTCTTGATGAATTCTGTTATTTTTGATAAATTCCTGAAAGTGATAAATGCTCAATGAATTGTATGACTTTGTTGCATTTATTTTTAATATTTCCAATGTAACGAAATTTGTATTTTTAATGAATCTGAAATGTATACCCATACAGCTTGCATATATGTATGCATCGCATACATGTTTATTTATTTACAATTTTATATTTCAAAAGCTTGAATCGAAAACCTTTTCATCGTGAACAGAAATATTTTCCAATTAATACAATTTGCGGGAAAAGAGTGCGGGATATGTACTGGCTCTCTCCTACTTTATCTTTCTATCTAAAATCGAATAAAAATGTTGAAAGTGGTTGGGATTGGCTTTTTTTTATACAATGTGCATTCAAATTCATGATGAAATATAGTTTATTTTTCAAAACAAATGCATTTCTCAAATCCATAATAACGTATAAAACTGGTATTATGGTTAAAAAATCTGTTCATTGCGGCTTCAAAAAAAAAATAAAACTTGCTTGCACAATGTACAGCAAATTTTGATATATTTAGGTCCATCTTAACCAACTGAAATTAGTCACATTTCTGATTAAATTCTATTTCCATTCGTTTTTCTAAGGAAGTCATAAAACAAAGACAAGAAGAGAAATCTTGAAATTAGTTAAATTTTCTTGATAAAAACGACGAGTTTTGTTATCGACGATTGATAATTGTCCTTTGCTCAGTTCTTTTTGTCTTGTGTATTAATAGTATTTCACGTCTCTTTAATAACTGTCCAATATTTTTTATACTACTGATAATGATAAGCTGCTTCGTACTCCTAGATATTTTTTTTTCTTTATCGTGGCAGAAGTGGGATGCTAACATACGATACCTTGAAATTTTAATTATAGCGCTTATCAAATGAGATACCAAGACCGCACTAGTGCTGTTAATGACTATAAGTTTTGAAATACTGACTCATCAACTTTTGCTAACTATCATTCTTTAGATATTAATAAATGTGCGATCATGACGTTTTCTTGTAATAAGTTTTCTTATAATAAGTGTCATCTACACTCCGATAGTGAAAAAACATTATCTAGACTTGACAATACTGAGTATTAAGGTGGGTATCATATCAATTTCTTGCTTGAGGATGATATTGATTCCACTGTTATTAGATTAAGCTAGATAAAATGCACAAATTTGATGTTCCCTAAATTATCACAAAATTGTACACTCTTTAGGTTCATCTTGGAATATGTTAGCTCGATCTGGGCCTATTTTTACTTAATATGCATTAATGGCATTGACGCAGTCATCGACGGTTTCTTCGATTCTCTCTTCATGATCTCTCTTGGTTTAATCTCATTGCCACGAAAAACCGAAAAACTTAAATTAATTTCTCTACACGAGAAAAAAGACTCCTAACACAAATATTTTTATTTTTTTATATATTTTTCGAGGGGCAATTAACTCCTCTGAACTTGTGATATTTTTGAGCATTTTTTCTCATTGTGTTCTTTGAGCAAACGATATTTACTCCACATCTTTTACTGTCGTAGTAATTACGGAATGTACGAACTTTAGACAAACTGACATCCAATGTTAGATTTTTAGGAATCTTTTGTGTTGTTAAAAGTGATCGATCAAAACAGTCAGCTTTTACCAACTTCTGTTTATACAAAAGTCTGCAGAAGAGTTTTCAGGATGATTCAGGCATTTGGTTGAAATTCTGTAGTGTACTCTACTCTGAGCAGTTATAGCTATTGAATAAAAGAGTATGATCACGTTTAGCATTTTTATGTATTTTTTTCGAAAATAAGAGAGTATTTCTAAGCCCATACATAAAAGGTTTTGAGTCAAATAAATGCTTTTCTTGGTTTTATTTGTGAACCTGCTTGTCCTTTATCAGGCTCTATTAAGTGTATGCCAAAGGTGTATTGATTAGCAACATAACTGACAAATCAGAGACGTTTGAATTTTTCACAGGGTATAAAATATGAACTTAACGTCAAGAAATTATATATTTCCTATTCAGATATTCTCTACACAATATTCACCTAAACCAATAGGGCTATCGGAGTTGATATGAATAACATTTCCATGAAATTATATTTGGAATGCTCGAGTTTTTCAGAAAGGTGAATATATAAAAGAAAAAAATAATAGAAGGTCTTACGTGACACCGTACTTTATACGTAAGGGATGCTATTCCCAATTTTTACTTGTTGACAATGATCGACGAGGATATTCGTTCTATAATCAGAATGGTCGAAGACATGGAAAATCTGATGTTTGCAGTGAATTTATTATTTATTTTATATTATCTTCAAATTTACTACCTCCTCTGTAGAAATACAGTTTTAATCGTATTAGTGAACAAGAATTGCTTACACATAAAACATTCTCATTCATACAAACAATCACATTTGCGTAAAACCTTTAAAAGATCTTTTGAGGATATCTTTAAAAATAAAAAAACCTTAAATTTATACACTGATATTTTGGGGTTGATGCTATCTATTAGCTGATATTATTTTTTAACACGGAGAGTTTAAGAAATATGTTTAAAGGACTACTAAATGAAATATGCGAGCTATTTTTTAGGATTCCGTACAATAGAAGGAAAAAAGGGATCCCTATAAGATCGGTCATGCATCTGTCTGTCATAGACTTCTTTTTCGAAAACTACGAATACTTTTAGGATTCTCTGGTGCAACAGAAAAAGTGAAAAAAAAATCAAAAAAATTAGAATGGATTGGACCACTTCGAAAGATATTTGTTTTTTTTTATATATCGTTTGGCATTTAAAAAAATTAAAATTGTTGGTGAATTGAATTGTTATAACCCAAAATGTGCGAATGTATCACCCCTACTGGGTTTCTAAATCTAAAAGTTTGATATTGACAGTAAAACTGCCGCTTTATTAGTCAGTCTCATAGTTGCTGCAAAAAACGTTTTTTGTCATAACACAACTCTTACCAATAAGACCAACCCTCATAAAATTACTTGCACCCATTTGTTTGAATATTTTTCAGTTATTATAGGCAAGATTGGATTAAATTTAAAAATACTTAAATTCGGTCTATTGATTGTTCGTTAATAAAGTTCTGGTACGAAATCCCGATTACGTGAGCTCGACTCGCTCTTAACCAAATTATTTTAATTAGGGCATTCTGTTCTTTTATACAAGCAACCAAACCCTTCCATGAATATTGATGATTACCTAAAATAACTAAATTGTGTAAATCAAAAAATATTGCAATAAATTAAAAACTACCAAATCTAATATCTAAAAACAATAGTTTTACATGAATAATTCTGAATAAATGGTCAACACCATAAATCCTAAATTTGACCGCCATTACTTTCATTCTCTTGATTAAACATTGCTGGTGAAAACAAAAAAAACATCATCCAGAAATAAAAGCGCATAGAACGTGAGCTGAATTTCCGGATGAATTTAAAATAATTTTTTGAGTAAAATGTGATGAAATACTGCTTGCCTGGCATCATCATCAATCATAAAGCAACACCAGATGGGAATGTGACAGTTTCGAATTAAAAATACTTTGATAAAGTTTTCGACTCTCTCTCAGTCTGGATAATTGACAATTCCCGATGAAATTATTGCAAAACTGGGAATTACTGGGAATAATGTGGTAATGATGATGATGATGGTGATGGTCATGACATACATTATTTTATTGTTGATTGTTAGAATGTTTTAGTTTAGTTGAAATAATTTTTCATAATTCCTGAGGAGTTGTGAAGTGATTAAAATTGAAAAGGACTTTTGCGTGCGGATATAGGAAAATTACATGGAAATAAATTTGTTTTTTTAATCTCCAATATTTTTAACCACAACAAGAATAATACCTGTTATCATCACATATTTGAGCTATGCATTGGTGTAGAGAAAATTGTGCAATTATCTTAAACATCATTGCATCTCTTGGCAAATCTGAAGTGATTCACTTCAGAAACCACTACGAATTCACAACGAATTTTTTAATTTCTGATACTCTGTACGATTTTGGTAAAGAAATTTTAGAAGGTTTCTCCAAAAAATACAATTTTTACCGCGAATTTTACCCAAATATTTCATTGGCTTAAAACCAAAAATCGTCATCTATAAATTTGCCTGCTATGAAAGGTGCCTTGAAATGAAAACAAAAATCTCACAAAACTTATTAATCAAAATCTTTAGTAAAAATTACGTTGAACAAATTGTTCAACTTTACTACTTTGACTTAAAATTGTCATAGGTGCCATATTTGATTTAATATTGAGTGCTTAAGTTGACATTTGTATTCAGTATAATGTGACTTGTGTAATGTGAATTTCAGTATGGAGAGATATACGATTTAACAACGTTAACAACTATTTTTGTCAACATAATAAAAGTTTTGAGCTTGCCATTCGTTATAGTGTGAAAAATTATCGTTGCTCGACGACGATCTCAACAACTGGGTATTTCACGATTATCAAGATGGCGTATTTTGTGTAAAAAGTTAGGTCCTAATACAATTAATTGTGTTGACTCAAAAGATTGTAAATGCCATAAATTTGCTGATTGGGTTTTGGGTCATTTGGTCAAAAAACAAAAATTAACCGAAATTGTCGTTTTAAGTGCGAAAACAATTCACAAGTAATTCTTAAAAAGCCTTAATATCATTAAAACAACAAAAAACACTTCTTGGTGTGTATTATAATCTGGTGTCATAACCAGTTCCTTTTTTTTTTACAAAATGAGGAAGAAAATATAGTTACAGTCAATGGAAAATAATATCAATTGATGATTTAAAACTTTGCGTGACAATAATTCCATAAAATTCATTTGAATTGATTGCGATTTCATCAACGTTCCACATTTTTTGTAATACCATCGACTTATTTAACGAAAATTTTGATGTGATGATTTTTTGTAGAAGTGGACTAAAAGTTAACTGGCTTTCAAGATCATCTAACCTAAGTCCCTTAGATTATTTTCTAAACCACAAACTATTGATGAACTAAAATTAAACATAGAAAGGTGCATTCGTCAAATTCATTTTCAACTGAACCTCTGGTATTGTTTCCTGACTTTGATAATCAAATATACAGCATATATCACAAGTAGACTTCGTTTATGATAGAACTATACATCAAAATTATTTAAATTTGTAAAATCATCAAAATTAAATTTTTGAACAGCGTCAAGCGTTTTGTTGCAAATGTGCGGCGAAAACTTAATCTAACCTTTTTCTCTTAAAGCTAGTTCTTTTAGTCGATTCACTTTTGTGTAAGAATTAGGAAGTACATACATGGAAATTTCTTTTTAATAAATCTATCTCAAATCAAATTTACTTTTACTTCTGTACCTGTACTTGAGTTTATATTTTGTATCCATGAGATAGAAATAATTATGGTTGAGAAGGATAGGACAAGAGCTCCTGTTCCCTGTGATCCCTTACTATAAATAAAAATCGGTTTGAGGCAGACTCATGAGGAATATATACGCTGGTTATATAACTATACCAAGTACTGTTTTTCTAGGAGCTAACTGTTGACAAAATAAGATTCTTAACAATACAATGTAAAATTTCCAAGCTGCGAATGAGCCTCTACCCTTACGTTGAGAATATTGTAAAAAAACAAAAGTTAAAACTCACACTGTTGTGTGCATCTTTTACAAATATATTCACCAACCATTTAATCTACCACATCTACAAATCTATTTTAGAATATTATGGCCTCCAGTTTTTGTATAAATCCAACGGTTTTCGTGTCATATTGTATAGTCAAGATCAACAAAACAGTTCTATATTCTTGTGTGTGGTGATTCGGTTATTACTAAATTCTTGGTGAAAATTTTATTATAATGTTTTATATACCAACGATTCGATATAGAGTGAGCACGGCAAGGTAACTTCACTTCATATTACCTTTAACAAACCCTAATTTATTCCCTTTGAATTCATGGATGGTATATAATGCAAAATAAAAACCTATTTTTCCAAGCAACAAGTATTTGACACTAAAAACCCATTTTTTTCAACAGCAAGAGAAACCCAAGTTTTTTTTTATTTTCGGACATTTGAGAAACAAATTTACTGTATCCTGTCCGTTCCTTATACCAAGGTGCCGATACCCGATTCAATCCCTTCGCATTAGTTGCTGAAGTAGATTCAGATTGTCGCAATGTTATCCAGGCTCTGAATCCTTCAAACCAATCATATTATGTCAGTTTTTTTTATCCTATTAATTTTATACGCAAGAGTTAATCATGGAACTACTTCACTATAGTTAAACCAAATAGCCTTGCCCCTAAAAATACCAGTTTGAGCTCTAGACTACTATCGAGGATGGGTTAGAATCGCCCTAACTCTTTTTGTGTGTCCGATAAAAATTGTATTCTAATTATGGAATTAATTATTGATGCTCTAGAGAATTCCATTTTTTGACTTAATCTGAAACCTTCTGCATCATATCTTTTATTATCCTTGAAAGAAAACAGAACTGAATTCTTTATTATTTTTTTTTTTACACAAAAGTTTAATTTTTTTATGTTTTATTAATTTTATTTATTTTTTTTTTTTTATTATTATTTATTATGTACTTGACTATGTGTTTAGGATCATTATCATTTTGAAATATTCAGTCATTATCAGTCTTACTGGCCTGGGTATACGGTAGCATACTTGTTTCGGACATATTACTGTAGTAAGATTTTTTTCATGATGTTGCCAAAGCTCACAGGATGATGCTGAAACACCATCATGCTTAATTGTGGAAATTTAGAATACCTCGAGTTATACCTGGTGTCTCTTTAGGATGACAAATATAGACGCGCCCATCACTATACCGAACAAATTAACCTTTGCAACATTCGAAAATAATTAACACTTTATTTCAGTCTTTTACTTTGCATGAGAGTCATATTTTCTCTCAAAGTTAAAGTTCATTCGGGCGATCTTATTTTTTTTTTTTTTTTTTTACTTATTAGTGGCTATTTTACATCAGGTCTGTTTAATAAACAGAGCAGAACAGGGCAACTCAACTTAGGTTAACTGTCAAATTAAAAGTAGAGCAGAAAAGAGCAGAAAGGAGCAAGCAGCTCATGAAGCACACTCTTTTGAAATTTTCTGATATCTGTCACCAAAAAACACAATTGTTTAAATTAATGCAAGATTAATGTAAAGAAACCTTTTTTCTTTCACACACAGAAATACAATTATTATTATTACTGTTATCAGAACTGTCAATACAATATGTCCTGCCTCCAGTTCACTTTAGAATAGACTCATTGAACACAGTTCAGTTCACTTAAGAGTACTTTAGAGCAGTGTTCTGAATTCATTAAACATGGCTTTCTTCCCTTTTCTGGTCTTTTCTGCTTTAATGTAACCTAGAGCAGCTGATTAAAGAGACGTATCCACTCGCCCAAGCAAATGCACGTCATGTAAACGTCGCGTTCGAGTACTGTGATATACGTCCATTAGGTTTTCTTTTCCTAACTTTTCTATACGTCTGAAACAGTTTTTCTTTTATTAGCCTTATCTGCTCACAATACAATATTCCATGGATAGTCCATTCTGTGGCCCGGCTGTAATAAACTATAGAATCACCAGACGTCTGTAAAGCCAGCACTGAATTTGAACCTTTCCTAACAGCACTCTAGCCCACTTTGCAAAACCAATGCGCGCGCAGCTTGTACAGTGTGTCAGTGCATGTCTGATTTTGTCTAGGGTCAACTGTTATTATTAATATTAATCGATATCACTCTTGTGGCCGGTGTAAACCAAATAATACCGTGGCTGTCAGACGGTCCATTGGTCGCAATTGTGTTTAAGTCTTGAAATTGTGACATCTAGTTAATTGAGCTAGTCTAGGGTGGTTTTAAAGGTTACCCCATAAGTTCAAGGGTTTCAGTGAACCCACTGGAGATCTAAGTGAAGCAGGCTAGGTATTTCTAGCCTCTTACCGAACGTAATCTAACCTAGCTGAGTTGATCATGTTGGGTTTTATAATTTTGTTATGATTTTATGATAAATAGTTTGTAATTAATTGCTCTACAAGGATCTGATTGAGACTTTCCTTAACATTTCTATTGTATTGAGGATGTATTTAACCCTCCCGACAACATCTGTAACCTGTGAGAGAAAGTTTGATAATCTAGAACTTAAAAAAAAAATCAAGATTGACTCAAGAAAGTCTTTAAAACGTTCTCTCTATTGAAAATGGCATAGCAAATGTTTTAAATTCCAAAAACTCAATTAACAGCTTGGACAAAAAGAAAACAGGAAGGAAGTTAGCACATTAAACAAAAAGTTAAAAACTCTCTTTTTCATATTTACCTAGATCCAATTCAATTACAATTTAAAAGTTAACTAAAATCAATTAAGGTAATCTATAAAAAGAAATTAGAAAGTTTTATGAGCCATGTTTGTCACAAGCCCACTATCTAAATTACTCAAAAATGTTGATAATTCCAATTTCTAGTAGCCGCCTCCCTCATCCAACACAATTAAAACAAACTTAGAAAATCCCAACAAATTCAGTACGAAATTATACTTCGAAAACTTATCAAGATGTCCATAAAGCCTTAAGCGATTGATTCATTTACCGTAATTTTATAGAGCCCAAAAATTATACATGGAAAAGCCATAAATCCATTGGGATTCCTCCAGTCTCCTCCAGTAATAAAATGAAATCAGAACTGTTTCTCATCATTAAAGCCAGTCAGCCGATAAGAGAAGACCTCTTTCTCCTATTCACGGAGTATTTTCTAAGAAATTCGGTGATTAAGAGAAATGTGTCTGGCAATAAGTCTGAGTGCCCAAAATTTACGTTAGTCTTTATATTAGATATTTACTTTGATTACTTATGCTAAGTTAAATTAGGGGGATATGAAGAAATTCCCAGATGTACGGAACTAATCTAATGCGTTTCAATTCATAGCTGCTGTGAATCTCTATTCATTTTTGTATTGTCAGAATAAATCTTCAAGTAGGTACAGGAAAATTCGGGTGTTACTTACAACAAACTTATTCTGCTTTAGTTAAATGTGTTTAATAAAAATTAAAAAAAAAAATCAGAATTAAAATTTTATAAAGGAAAAAACGAACTTCTCGTTCCACATCTAATTTCAACCGAAATACTTACCATCATCCCTCTACCTAACACAGCGCTACCTGCTGGCATTGGAAAAATGTGTCCATGATAAAAACAGGTTTGTGAAAATTCTCATAGTTTCGAAAAATTGTACCCGGCTAAGCAGTGTGCATTCGAATAATCCTTCGAACTTGTCCTGTGCGTATTCGAAGGATATACATCCTTCACAGTGTTAAAAAATTTCACTTTAGAAATATTTTCTCACAATCACGTTTCCCCCTCGAATTTTCTTATGATTTATAGAACTTACAGGAATTAATTGACCCTTGTTGAACCTTATTTTTACAAATGATACTATAAATCACAATTAAACGATGAAGAAGGACATTTTCAGGAACAAATTTTTTTTCCATTCTTTTTACTCTTCATGCATGGTACGTGTGTGGACAGAATTTTTTTTTATTTCCCTTGTGTTTATATGTAAATTCAACTCAAAATTTTTATATTCATATACCCTTGAACTTTTAATTGAATTTCGCCATTTACTTTTTCCTTTCAGAATGACATGGACGTGATCTAATAACAATTTGGTAACAAAAGGCTGCGGTTGTCCCCGTCAAATAATAATTAAAAATGTCTAGTCACTCGGGGACGATTGGCAGAAAACGTGATTATTATTTCGGGGGTGAACAGATCCGTCGACAAAGATCGGCGGAATGGCATAGCAGGCACGGATATAGCAGTAGTGAGGAGGAATATCAGAATAATCCACAAAATTCTATTGGTGCATTCGATACACAGCTGTTAGCATCACTTCTAATTCAAAGTCAGCAACTAGCAAGTGAGTATCAACTCGAAATATTTCTAATGATCTACAGCAAAGTAATGACATTTTCTATCATTTCTATTCTATTTCAGATATAGACAGATCCTATCGTTCTGATTGTGATAACGAAGAAGTCACCGAATCACTCCTCACTGAATATCCGCAAACTTATCAAAATTCGGCAACTATAGGCTCACCCCATACCACAATTAAATCCAGTCGTAATCCGTTCAGCCTTAAATATGAAATCCATCCCCCTACTGAACCGGATCGTCTATCATTTAACGGTAGTGTTGCGGGTTTTGATCGTTTACAAGCCGCAGAAATAAGTGGTAGCAGTTCGTCTTACCTTCAAGCGAATAGTAGTGTGTCTTCACATAATCCGGGTGGTAGTGGTAGTACAGTGCGTGTAAGTCGTTCGAAAAATAACCGATTGAATCGGGTTAGTGGTATGACATCGTCGAGTAGTGCAACCTCATCTAATAGTAATCCGGCAAGTCGTAGTGAACGTGAACGACAAAAATTACACCAACAACAACAACAGCTATTACAAAAAGAGTTCAAGGATATTAGTAACGCTGCGGCTGCTGCTGTTGCTGCCGCTGAAGGTTTTTCGGATATTGATAAGACAATTTTTGAACCACCACCGGATCCAGCTCCACCAGAAATACCGCCTAGAACGCAATCTTTACTGCTTTCTATGCGAAAACGATCTGATTATCAATTAAAATTCGAGGAGAATGGTGACCAGAAGCATGAGGAGTTTATTCCGCAGAGCCAACAAAAGGGTAAGTCATCCTGAAAAAGTACTGTTAAAATTTTTTGTTTGGTTTTATGCTGAAAAGCTTTGAGATATTTCTGAAGCTTTCGGAGTTGGGAATGGGAAATAATTTGAAAGTTATTTAGGCTTTTTCGGGTGGGATTTTATCGGAAATATTTTTCGAACGAAATACAATTTTCCACAAGGACTAATTCACACTGTTGATAATTTTACATTTTCGGATGGGATTTTATTGTAATTATTTCATGAAAGGATATTTCCCAGAAGGACTAAATCACACTGTTGATAATTTTGTTCTTTGAGGTGGGATTTTATCGTAATTATTTCACGAAAGGATATTTCACAGAAGGACTAGTCCACACTGTTGATAATTTTGCATTTTCGGGTGGGATTTTATCGTAATTATTTCACGAAAGCATATTTCCCAGAAGGACTTGTTCACACTGTTGATAACTTTGCATTTAAATTTGAATTTGATGATTTTGAATGCAGTAGTTTTACTATGAGAAAATCCGATTTTTTTCTAATAAATAAAAATAAAATAAAAATAAAAAAAAACGTTTTTAGATGGTGAATCACTACAATTGCAAAACGGGTAGAAGTTTATTTTCGTTTTTTTTTTTCGCTATGAGGATTTTTGTACAATTTTAAGTCCTTGCCATGAAAAGAAGATAATTTTTTTCACAAGAAATCAATTTCGGCAGTACGAGGAGTAGGCTAAGCAAACTCTTTAAGTTTCACTTACCGGATTCATGAAATCTCCTCCAACTTGGTTCTGGATTCTGAAACACCGCTAATAAGGGGATATCAGGAGATCTTGTCGATTATTAACGATAGTGGTGCCTGGCGGGAAAATTCCGGGAAAAAATGGTTAAGAAAAATGTTATATAATTTCTAAAGATAACAGTTTTTAGCGACCCAGGCCTTTGTTACTGTGGGAAATCAACGACTGGCTATTGATTGTATGAAACTATAACTCTAAAGGCAGCTGGTTTATTCCTACTTCAAGTTCTTTCATTTATATATATATATATATTTTTTTTTTCGTTCCACTTGATTCATGAATTGACCTATCGGACTGGAACAACCAGAAAGGTATCTGCTTACTGCTGACAACGAAAAAAATCTTGTTACACGTAATTTTAGAAAGAATTAAAGTTGCAGTGAAAGATTTAAAACAAATTATTTTTACATCTATCGAGATCATCGCAAAAGAAAGAGTGCCAGCCACCTATCCTATCCTGTAGATATAGAGATTTCGTAAATTGCTAATTGGTTTTCGATTCGATTGATTGGAATTATATTTGAAAAGTTCTGAGAAGAAGCGACGTTCTTCAGGATAAAAGTCTTTTCCCATCTAGTTTGTAAATGTAACTATATATGATTGCTAAGCCTGGTACGTCACCTAATCCACAGTCTACAATTTGTATTAAACTCTATGAAGTTCACTCGCGAGTAAACACAATGGCTCCTGTTGTTATTCCCGCACAGCTTGTAGGCGTAATACTACCTTATTAGCAGCAATGAACAATGGCAGAATTCTATATTACAAAATTATTTCACATTCAACACGCAACTCCGGTAAATTTTGCTCATTCCTTAGGGATTAATGCTGAATAATGCTACCCTACACAGGACGAATGCTGTTTGAGAGGTAGTTGCCGCCGGTAATAATCTACAGCTATAGTTTCTTAGAGGATTCGCTGACATACTATCGCAACGGATTTGCGCATCGGAAATGCGTTTCTGCGATTAAGGACGAATTTGCGCGTAGTTTAATTCCCTACAAACCCAAATGCGTTAAGAACAACTTCACTCAAACTGTAAAAGTAGATCAGTCGGAAATTAGTGAATATTTTCAATGGAATACGAGACCGTATTTTGTATAGTCCTTCGTAAAACACACTCTGTTTGCAATTTTGCTCCACAAATATTTCAAGTACCGATCTTAACACGCGCAAAATCGGAATCAAAAACGAATAGATTAGAACGCAATCACGCGCGCAAGTAAGAACACAAAAGCATCGAACGCTATCTAGGAAGCCACTTACTATGTTTTTAATTCTTTCGATTGCAACTGTTTTGAAAGTTTAAAAGAGCTGCGCGGAGAATTCTCGCAGATACATCCGCGGAGCACACCCTCTCCTCAATTATAGTAGATAAATACTACAGATGCTGTTAAATTTATAATGGACATGATGATGAAAATTGCTCCTGCACTTCATTAACCCTAAAATATTTACAAATGTAAAAAAGAAATAAAAATTTTGTTATTTCCAAGTTTAATTGTTTATGAATTTTGTTTAATTCTTTGTGAAAAGGGTTGAGTTCTTAACGGAAAAGGTTTAATTCTTTATGGAACGGATTTAATTCATTGTGGAAAGGGTTTAATCCTCTATGGAAACGGTTTAAATCTTTGTGGGAAAGGTTTAATTCTTTGTGGAGTAGGTTTAATTCTTTGTGAAGTAGGTTTAATTCTTTGTGGAAAATGTTTAATTCTTTCTGGAAAAAGTTTAATTCTTTATTGGAAAATGTTTAATTATTTGTGGAAAGGGTTAAATCCTCTATGGAAAAGGTTTATTTCTTTGTGGAAAAGGTTGTTTAATTCTTTGTGGAAAAGGTTTAATTCTTTCTGGAAAAGGTTTAATTAAATCGGAAAATGCTATATATAGAGAACATCCGTACAAGCAAAATTCACAACTACTGAGAGAACTTGGAAATCCACTGGAGAGCATGACTTCAAAAAATGATCGGCGCTATATGGATGATAAAAGACTGTTGATCACTTAAAAAAAGAAACACATATAAAATCAACCCACCCCCTCCCTGATCAAACAAGGTTAAATGTGTAATCAAAAAAAAAATATTTAACGATTTTTTCTTCATTAGCAAGATATAGGTCCATAAAAAACTACCATCATTACAAACGTGAATTGATCTGACTACTACCGTCCAAATACTTCCCTTTAGAGAGTTGGTGGAAGCAGAACTACTATTTGCTCCCCTTATTTAGCTTTGGTAGTAAAATTCTCGAAAAACCCTTAACAATAGGGCAGCGCATATGCTTTTACCAGAACAACTCTGTAGAATGCCTTTCTTACCTTAAACCTTAGTGTGGATCTCCATAGTGATGTAGAAATTTATCTGCTAAGGCTTCTTCATACCCGCATTTAAGCAAATGGCTGGTTCCAAATTTCTTACACATAAATATACCAATAAAAAATGTCAATCATGGAAGAATGAGCCAAAAAAAAGTGTCTATGGCCAATCACTGAAATATCTGGTCAATGACTATAAAATAAATTTAAATATATTCTCACTGTGAATGTCTAAGGTCATGCTCGTAAAATAAAATTCGAAAAAATAATTAACGATATGTATTGAAAAAAATGATAAAATCAACCTTTGATAAAAGCTGGAATAAACTTTAGAATCAAAAATTCTCTCTTTAGATGTCAATGACTTTCCATGAATGGAAACAAGATTTTTAACCTCCACTTTCACTATTGTATCACTAGCTCTTTTATTTATCAACATACAAACATATAAAGAATTATTTTTCCAACTCAAATTATTATGAACTTACTTTTACTAACAAACAATTTTTTCTTCTTTTCCATTTCAGATTACTTAATGGCGGAAAATTCACGTTCGAGTGAATTTCCACCAAAGTCAATTACATCAAGTGACTCACAAAGTCAACAAGGGTAAGTCCACCATTATGATACACCCCTTTCCCCGATCGCTTATGTATAAAATGCTTCACAGTCGGATTGAACACCTTCATTTCCCCTCAGGACCTGTTAATTGAATAGCTTTTGTCTAGTAATAAAAATTATTTAATTTCTGGATCAAAAGAAAAATTCCAATGTTATATAAAACCACTGTTTACACATTCATGTATGTACGTACCTACATACATTTAAACAGTTATTGTCCTACTACAGAAAACATATGCCTCTCTCTGATGCTCCAAATAGGATTTTCATTTCAGTTGAAAACTCTTCGAAATTTAAGTATCCTTTAGCGACTTGAAATCAGTTCACATTTGGTTGATTAATAAAATAAAAAAAAAAAGGAATAATTTCATTCAAGCCTTTCCTTTTCTACGATTTTTTCCCGAAAAATATGTTATCAAAATGAAGTGGACATAAAGTGTCTGTAATTGTGGACAATAAAGCTTTCATTGCGTTTCCATTGGGAACTCTACTCGGATTCTTCCTGACAAACACACATGACATATTCGAGTGGACTTAAATTTATTGAAAAATTCCCTTCATTGTTGCCGTAGCAATTCACTTCTTGCTTTCACCTTTAGTTATTATGTAAGTACGTGCTCAGGACTCTTTTTCAATCTATCTATCTCTTTCTATCTGTCTTATCAATTCATGGAGGATTCTATGAAGTCACCCCAATTTGAAACCATATTGCAAGTTCTGAATCTCATCCCAACTGTACTATCTGACTTGATGCACTCTCTCCAGAAAGAAAATTTATCAGTCTTCCGCCTTTGTATTTTCGTTTGCTGCTTCTATAGAAAACCACAATAAAACTAGCATGTCGAGGACGATGATTTCTAACAATTACAAAAGTAATGTGTCCTGAAAACTCCCGTATTGAAAATGTGAAGATGATTTTTTTTTTTTTTTTCTATATAAGTATGTATGAAACCACCACGCTTATAATAGCAGACGTAATGCATCCGAAACGGTCGGTCGTCCAGGTAATATTTATCATCGATGGATATAATCCCATGAATGAGAGAACTTGCCCCTTATAAAATCGGATCCTATTGTGTGAGAAGATTCTTCGTACCCATCTTGACAGGATTATAGATGAAGGACGGCTTTTTGTGAGTTTATTCCTTTTTTTTTTTCATTTTTTTCCTTTTTTTTTTGTATGTAACTGCACTTTGGAGTTGTTCGCTCTTTGTACTTTGCAAGGAAAATGATTTGTTACACTCAATTGAGTCGAAAAGATATGAAGAACGTGCTCCTTGTGTCCAGTGGACTAGCAAGGATTTGTAAAACATTCCATTGAAGAATTTTATTTCAAATACTTTTTGAATCTTACATCATTCCAGAGCAGGGGCAAGGGGGATAGAAATAGGTAGATGGTTATTGATCAAAATTTGTTCGTGAGGTTGTTTTTCATACATTCGTGATAATTTTTCTGACTACTATTTCCTTATTCTTTTATTACATTACCTTAAAAGCGTAAAGTGAGGTAGGTTCCAACCTAGTGTTATTTTCGATGTGTGATATGATACTCGTCGTTATTTTAAGTACTAATAAGGCTATTGCGCAGTACAATGCAGCCTAATGTCAATATCATCACTGAACTGGTAAGACTAGGGAATGATAAGCAACTTCTTTACTTTATTTAGAAAATTTTCTGTTATTTGACTTCTATAAATGCTTTTAGTCACGATGTGATTGGCTAATTAACTACTGCTTCCATAAAAGCAGTATCTGGGTTACAAGTGTAGCTTTTGCATATAAAAAGTGATTCATACCCACTGAATTACCACTTTGATTAAGATGATTATTATTTTTTATTTGGTCGGCAAAATACACAAAATACACAAAATTTCACCATCGTTTTAGAAGAAAAAGTTTTGGGACTAACTTTAGGTACATTTGATGAAAATAAATAAAAATATAAAAAATATGGAAAATCTTAAATTTAATTAGAAATTTAAAATAACAAATAAAAACCTTCTTAAATTAAACAAAAATCGGAAATAACTATAATTATAACAGAATAAAAGACCACATGCAGAAAATACGAAAAAAAAGAGAACATTAAAAATTAAATAATAAGAAAGGAGACCAAAATTAAGGAATTAGAGCTAAAATACACGAAATAACACGAATTATAAAACACAATTGAAAATTATAAAAATTATAAAAAATATGGAAATTATGAAAGTGAGCTACGCCCATGAGAGAATAACGTGAAATTAGGGATGTTTAATCAAAAGCGTGGACCATCGTGACACCTTTAAATGCACCAATCGATCGCGCATTCTAATAACTAGGGCAAATACTATTCCAGAGATGGGCTATTTGGACAGGATAAAAGACTTCCACAATTACCTTTTAAGAACCAGGTGAAAATTTCGGACTCTGGTTACAATCGTTAAAGGCTACTTCTGTCTATCGAAGGTAAACGCTATGGGGTCTAGGGTAAATCGAACTGTCAAAAGCAAAATAATGTAGAATTAGGGTTTTGATTAGTTTCGACCGGATTTCGAAAGGTCATGAGTCAGCTGAAAGCCAGAGCCAGAGGAAGTAGAACATAAACCTTATCGATAATTAACTTTATATTGTCGCAGCACTTCATATGTTGGTTCAAAATAATGCCTAGATTTTTAACTTTATGTATCAAATCTAAAATTGTACCATCCAAGCTTACGAAAGTTGAATCATGCGAGTCGAAAGTGCCGTTATGAAATACAATATATTGAGACCTATCAGGGTTCAGCTTTAGGCCGTTTGCTTGAGACCAATTATTGATTCTTTCCAAATCGTCATTAATGCAAGCAATACGTCTGATTAGGTAGACCTGTACATCGTCAGCATACATGTGCACGCTGATGTCTGGAACGGTTTCAGGGTTAGCAATGAATTTAAATAATTTTTGTAAAGCATTTATAAGCCCTCATCCAAAAAATACAACAATAAAATCAAATGTTTAGCCAAAATATATTTCACGTCTCACAATTTATGTATATTATCGACCAATTGCGATCACTTCGATTGTTTCAAAGGTTTTTGAATCTATCATTAACTCAAAATTATTGAAGTATCTAGTATCATCTAATCAACGATCGCCTATATGGCTTCCGAGCTGGATGCTCATCTGGAGACTTCTGACTTTTCTTACGGAACGTTGGAACCGTAGTCTTCACAATTTTGGTGAGTCTAAAATCCTTACCCTATATATTTTAAATGCCTTTGATAGAGTGGTCTCTCTCCTCCTCTTCTATTATGGATTGAAAGTTTCCTATCTAGTCGCCAAATACGTGTTGTACTAGATGGCATTACATCTGAACCGCATCCCATAAATGCCGGTGTACCTCAAGGCTCTGTTATCTCTCCAACTATCTTTTTTATTTTCATTATTGATCTGCTTTCAATCCCATCCACAGTTCCGTAGATGACAGAACTCTTGATTTCGCTTACTCCTTTGACACTCTTGTGGACTCCAGGGGAATGCCGCATGTGTTAAACGAGATTGGACGATAAGATCATTGCATAACGATCTTAACAATATCCCCCGAGTCCAATGCATCTAAGACCCAAAGCTGTCTCATCTCATTAAAACAAGATCATAACTTAACCACACCCGTTTTTTTTTTTTTTTATGGAGCATTAATTTCTGATTGACCGTCACTAAGCATTCTTGGCATTAATATTTCCAGTAAGTTAAGCTGGACAGATCACATCTTCTCTGTTGCCAAAGAAGGTGTAAGAAATATTTCATCCAGTAAAATCTAGCGCTCTTATATAAGTCCTACATTAGACCTAGAGTGGAATACAACTCCCATCTATGGGCCGGGGCTGGTCGCATAGCCTTAGCTTCATTGGATATTGTCCAAAAGAGAGCCTTCAAGCTCATTGGCGATTTGGAAATAGCTTGTCATATCGACTCACTCGAGCACCACCGCAATGCTGGATGGCTTTCGCTCCTTTATCGCTATATGCATGTTCAATGTTCTGATGAAATATCTAGTCTAATCACTTGTAGAATGATTCCTGCACGCAATACTCGCGCTGCAAACCGCGCACATCCTTTAATCCTTCAAATTACTTTCTGCCATACAGTAAAATTCCGTGATCCTTTTTTATCCCAAACAATGCGAAGATGGAACAGCTTACCATCATCGGTTTTTCCTACGACATACAATCTGGGGAAGTTTAAGGGCGACATACATCGGCACCTCCGCCACTCTCCTCATATCCCCTAATCCGTTCACTATCTCTTTTCTGCCATGATGTGCTTTGCATCATAGGGTATCCCCTGAGCCTGGCTTAATAATATAAAAAAAAAAACATACTCATCTTTAAAAGATAAAAATTAAATTCGCATCTGCCACAAATTTCTGCCAATTAATCACCTCAACTGTGTTTGAAGAATTCACGAAACGAATCAATTTTCTAACTTAAGACAAAGAGCAAAAAGAATTCAGATATAATTCAAAATTGGATTTGAAGATCCATTTTCCATTCCGAAAATACATTCTAAAATTAATCATCGATCTGAATATAAATTTTCAATATGAATCGCGAAAGATTCATATAATGTTACGAGATTTACCATGTGGTTTTCGTAATATTAAAAAAAAAAAAAAAAACATCTAAATCGATAGTCGTGCCAACAATTCTGCTTTGCACTTGATTGAAAACCATTTTAACGAACCGAAACAAATTTATTTTGGAGTTGGTGCTCTAACTTTATTTCAAAAATTACCAGATGAGGAAACTCTTGAGTTTGCCCAAGATGTGCATAACTTTTACATAGAATTAGCTGTACATATGTAAAGTAGCTTAAATTTTAATGATCCTTCATTAAATGCATTAACCCAGCATATTTAAAAGCTAAATCTTTCTCTGAAGTAACGATAGAGATTTAGTCTTCGAATAGAAAATATTGAGACAACATTCTCTGAAATACGCCTTTTTTTTACCATTAAATTCTTGCACAGAATCTCTACCATTTTGGAAATATTAAATTAAAATAAAAAATACTTTTGGTAATAGTATGTTGGCAAATTTAGTTGAATTTGCCTTCAATTCATTGGCAGTTCTTCACAGGAGCGCATCTGCTGAAGGAAATTCTCCAGAAACTAATCTCAGATTCCATTCTAGAACATCGACTGTCTGAACCTAAAGTTGTCTAATGTCCGCACCTAATGACTCATTTTACGCGACGTTTCCATATAGATGTCACTTGTCCCTTTCTATTGCACGTAAGAATATTGTTCTTTTCTTGAGATAAGCCTAGTACTAAGATCCGCGCTAAACTAAATTTTAGCGGGTCTTCAATTTCGGGTCGTTCTTTAGCAGCTAAAATATGACAGCGGAGACTCAGAGAAAAGATATATTAAAAACAAGAAGAAGAAGAATTTTGCAATTTTTTTTACGGAGATACAAGCTCGGCCAAAATGTTTCTAAAAATAGGTAGTTAAAATTATTTGGAAATATTAAAAGTATAAAAATAATTGGCATAATGCATACAATAAATAAAAAAAAATTAACAATGATATTGAAAATACGGCCACGAAAAGAAATTCATCCGTACTTGCAGCAAAGACGTACAAAACTACGTTAACTACAAAAATTCGGTCAATAAATTTATCAAATCTCAGAACTCTGACAATAAATATTTTTAGCGCGCTAAAGAACGGCCCGGGCGGAGAAATTCAAGCTTAATTTTTTGGAGACTTACTGGTGGTGCACGGAGAAAAATATTTTTCTACTATTCAGAAAGCAATTTTCTTAATTCGGATTTTCTGATTTAAAGGAAACAATTACCTACTTATTTCCAAAAACTAATACTCAATTTAAACTTCAAGTTATCAATTGGAGAAATTCGATATTTACTTATGTTTAGAAATTGTATCTTATTTTAAACATAAGCAAACGTAAATAAATATTTCTTTAGGTAGGCAATTTATTGATTAAATTAAATCTGTTATGATTAAAATAAGAATAGTGAATCGTACCCAGCAGTTTTATAAAAGTATTGCTAATAATGAACAGCTTTTTCTTCAAATATTTCTTTTTTTATGCTTTCCTTTATCTGAGATTTACTGAAGGACTTCTGATTAAAAGTTTCTAATAAAACCCAGTACCAAAACGATAAAATAACGATAAAATTAAATCAATTCAATTCTAGCCTTCATGTCATATTTACTTGCCTCAGTAAATATTTCTTGAATCGAGTAAGAGAAATAAAAATTATAAAGAAGGATGAGCACTTTATGTGTATTTTTATTGGAAATGCGATAGACGACTTCCAGATGAAAAGAAGTTTTCTTTTATAATGTAAACCATGTCAAATTCATTTATTAGCAAATGGTAGGAAGTGCTGTAAAATTTCAAAATTTTTAAAAATAATCCATAATATATAATCTTTATTACTTACCCGAAAATATAACATCTTTCAAACAATATTTAGTTTTCTTTAGAAAAAAAAAACCCAAAAACGTTAAAAAATTCTAATTTTGAAATTTTCACCTTCGTTTCCATTTAATTTGATTAACTGCGTTCGGTAATATATTATCATGTACTGGGCAAGAGCGCCTAAAACTAGGTGTTTTAAAATGCTTTTCTTTCTGGTTAGGAGCAGGAACGATGATAGCATTCAAAATGGTTTCGTACTTGCTTTTCTGTTATGTTTATTTTAAGAAGAGCAAGTAAATATCATCATAAGGAAAACTTTATTTTATAGAATGAATTTTTAGCTCTCTTTGTTGGGTGTTGATCAGAAAAATTCCAAACAACTCAGATACAATTAAATTTCTGGTATCCTAAGTAAAGTGTTAAGGACAAGATGGTTAAAACTCTGAGATTTAAATTCTAAAGTGTTCTAACGAGAATATAAAATTTCAACACATTTTAAACAAATATTGGAATGAAACGAAAGCTCTGTACCGAAGACTGTTAATAATGCTACTCTGTATCAGTATCAATATGGACCTTCATTTCCTAGTTTAAGGAAATTGGTATCTTGTTTTGATAACCAAATTTCTGATTTCAGGCAGGTAAATCTACAATTGATAAAATATCTTCTTATTATAAGAAAAATTTACTTAAAAGTCAATTCTTGGCCCTAATTAAATCAATTCTGTAATTCTGAAAATAATCAAGCAAGCGTACTAGGTTCAAGAAATTATTTTCTGTTATTGATGTTGATTGCACCAAATAAATGCATAAAAATTTAAAACGATTTACTGAAAACTAGAAAGAATGGCTCTTTCACAGAAAACTACAATTCATCAAATTTATCCAATTTTACTTAACATCAATTTAGAGCATATTTACTAAAACTGAGTATAAAAAGTTCAATACGTAAATACAATTTGCTTAACTGAAAACCAATAGTCTATTTTCTTAGTTTATGGTGATTTTTCTTGACTAAAACTAAATTTTCGTTCCGTGTGCCATCTCTAATCAAAACCTAAAGGCAAATTTAGCGCGTTGACCTTAGTATCGCTATCGCTAAAATTCAGGATAAATTTTTGTAAATATGTTTTAACTTGCTAAATTTTCATATAAAATTTGGACCTTAGTACTAGGCTTTACTCTTTGTTATAACCAATATAATTTCATCTACTAAAACCTTGCCAGTGCTGCTTTCAGGATGTTTTGTTACTAAGTGTTAAGTACCTTAAAGTAGTGTTTCGCCAAATTTCCACCCTAATAAATTCTCAATCTGTCAGCCTCCATTTTAAGAGGAACAGTGTCATAGGTGTCTTAGGTCACACTTGGTTTGTGACCAGGTTATGCCAATGACAGCAGCTTATCTGACCCTTGTCAAATGTTCTTACAAATAAAGCATCACAAATTAATAAAAGCAGCAAACACAATTGGACCACAAATCACCCAACTAATTTTCAAAAGACACAGAAACGAAAAAATCGCATTCACCGTGAAATTTCTGTTACTGAAAACCTCTCAGCAGTTGCCCTAAAATACCCGCTCGAAATCAGAAATTTGACAAAATCCTAACTGGGAAAACTATTCTGGTTTGGACTTCTCAGATTTACAAACAAATCACCAAAATATATTGTCGACAAAAAAGTATCACTTGGGCATAAAATTAATTGTAGAAAATTAAAGCGAGGTAGCATTTTTCTTTCACTAATTTTTTTTTTTTGGTTTTAAAATTTTTGTTTTTGAAAACTTGGTTATTTTGCGAAAATGTATGCCAAATAATTCAAGAAAATAGAAAATCCTTTACTAATTTAGGTTTTTTTTTTTTAATAATGAATGTAAAGTTCAATTTACCACCATTTAATAAAATCGCTAATCCCTGGATCCTGATTGATATTAGTTTTAAGGCTAGTCCAAATTAAGTTTATTGGGAATTAAAAATGTATGCTAAGTTAGCAAAGCAAATACAAGTTTTTAGCAGAACGCAGTTCAAACTGCCATTCAAATTCTTGTGAACATCTTCGGTTTTCAGAAAAATAGTAAAGAGAAAATTTCCCAACTGGAAAAAAAACTTTACACGCTTTTTATTTGCCTTCTACTTATTTAACTCCTTCCATATAAATTTTAGAATTAAATTTAGAAATTAAAAAAAATTTAAATTTCAATTCTCCACTGCAATTGGTTGACGAAAAATCCGATAGGCAGACACCGACAAGATCCCCTTGAAAATCATTTTTATATTATTCGCCAATAAAAGAGTGTAAATTATAAGAACCGCTCTTTAGAAGAATTGAATTAATACCAGAAATATTATCCAATCAAATTCTTTAGAAAATTTTGAGGAGGATAAGGATTGCATTTCTAACCAAAATCTTAACAGAAATTCTAAAGAAATTTTACCAATTTCACTTAGCGAAAATGAAATATGTCTCGAGATTGACTTACCTGCTAGTAACCTTTTGGAAATAGCACTAACACGGATGGATTATCATGAATGACTTATGACTTACCAGATCCTGGATTAATTCGATCACGTAATTATTTAATCTCCTAAAATGCTTAGTTATACCTATAGGAAGGATAGAAAGGTATATTTCTTATGGGGTTGACGTGAGATTTGAGATAATTTTACTTCCTGAAGAAACTTAATAAAACTTGCATCAAGTATTGGTCTCCCAAACCTGAAACTAAGTACTTGCTTGTGAACTGATCATCTGTCCTTTTGTTACCAGATTAAGCATTAATGTAGTTTAAGTGTAAGGACGACTAGGCGCCACTAGGATCCTGCGGATACCGTGACCAGAGTATATCTATTGTGATCTCCCATAGAGTGGTTAGGCAAATTCTAGCCATTTTATGAGCACGAGTATTGAGTTGCAAACCTTATTAGGAGATATAAATCCTTTTCCAGTGATTTTCAACCTTAAAGCTACAAGTACGAGACACTCATATGTGATATCCTTCCAGATGTTTTTTCTTTCTTTTACACTTTTCCTGGACACCTATTCAAATTTTCAGCCATTTTCATTTTTTTTCTTACTTTTAACAGCCGAATAAATGAAAATTATTTTTTTGTGAAGAGATAGAACAATCAAAGAGTTTGCATCATATTTTGTGTCAAAAATTAAATAAACTACTACTAACCGTATTTCACAGGAGTGACTAAGGAAATATAAAGGATACGAAGGCATTGATATATTTCGTAGAAACAATTTTCACAGATACTATTTTGAACATCATTCGGGTGATAGTGAAGTCCCTTCATAAATCGTTTAATTTTGAATAAAAAGTACCAACATCGTGCCTGAGGAAATGATAAATGGCGCTCCTATATTAACTCAACTGCTAAAACGGATCAAAACGAGTGATGAATATTAGCAGCATGCTGCTACGTGATTGAAACAAACTAAATAAAAATTAAAGAAAAAGTATAAATTAGTGAAAAAATCACAGGGAACATAAAACTACTTAAAATTGGCTATCAAATGCAAACCAAAACTTCAAAATGGCTGAAAGTTTAAAGAAAGGTCAAGGAAAGAAATAATATAAAAATTGTATGTAGGTTTTTTTACAGCTCGCATAATGTAGAAGTTTTAGAAGATGCGGACAAATTTAATGCCAGACTCCTCACAAAATTTTTAATCAACTCGCACCCTCAATGCAAGACCATTACAGCTCAAAAATTGTAATTGACGTTTAAACATTTCAAATCACTCTATAAATTCAAGCTTTTCAGTACTGGTGTAGTTCTTTCTTTAGTTATAAAAATAAAAATTTCACAATTGATGATTTTGAGATGTGGTGATTTTTCACTGCACGTGCGAACTCTATACCTACTCACGGCGCTCAGATTATCTCGTTTTGTTTGTTTTTAATTTAACCTCAGCTTTTACTTTATGCTTTTGCAGTAGCGAACATCCGCAATTATGCGTTGCACTGCATATCATGCCCTCCGACTTTTCTAACTTTTATCGTTCTTCTAACATAAAACAAATTATAAAAGTAAAATAAAAGTAATCCACAAACAATACACCCCACAAACCCACATTGACAGCAATTAATGCCCGCATGCCTTCACTTTCAATAAGTTTTTCTTATGAACTGTTTCATCAATTTCTCATGGGAATTTTTATGCACTATTGGTAGCCGATAACAGTAAAAAAATTTCACTATACAGCAGGCACAAGAAGCCAGAATACTGGCAAGATTGGTATATAAACCAAATGACATAAACTTCACTATACAGAATTGCATGTTTCGAGTTCCAGGTGTGCATTTGCCTACCAGGAATAATGCATAAAAATTCTGAAGAATAATATTCAAGTAAATTTGTAATAAAAAAAAATAATCGCTTATCAATCAAATTTGAAATGCTGTGATTTTATGAAACTGGGTTTCAATAGAAAATTATGGCCAATATTCTTGAGGTGTTGTGTTGTGCAGTATAGTTTTTATTTTATTTTATTTTTTTTTCATGTGGTAGTTGCAAAGTGAATATAAACATTTTAAAAGGGAATTAACTTTTCGCCGTTTTAATGAAATGACTAGAAAATAAAATGAAACAGTTTGCAGTAGTCTCCCCTTATAGTTGAAAATTTTTCAGAAGACCTGTATAAGCAGAGAGGACTTTAGGAAAGAAATGATTAACGAAATTTAAATTCAAACAAATTTATAAACTAATCAACAAGAACGGAAGAGAATATCGCAATATTAATTTCAAATGGAACCTAAATACATCTAAGTGATTTGAGCCGTCGTACTTTGTCGACCGCCCGTAATAAATGAAAACTCGTAAAAAAAATCTCGAGAAAAATTCGAAGAAAAACTTACTTGGTTTATTACAACAATAACAATTTTAACTAGTTAGCATAGACCATCAGTTGTGTATAAAAATTCTACAGAAAAATAGTCGAGTAAATTTGTAAGAAAAAATGAAAATTATTATTGACAGACTTGGTCTATGAGGAAATCAAAAATTGGCATGGAGCTATAGTTTTCTGCTAAAGGAGGTCTAGATCAAAAATTTCCAAATCACCTGCTTCGCCATTCTTATTTCGAGTTTTTTTTTAGTTATAATTAGATTATAAAATTGTCATGTAACATAGGTTCTGGAAACTGCTGCGTCATCTTTACTAAACGGGTTCATTTCTGAGTCCTCCAATTAACCAGTTCTCAGTTAATCTTTAGCAGACTTTTAACAAGTTCGAACACTTTCCTGGGAGATGGTATATACCACAATTCTGTAGGTGTAAGAATGTCCAAGTGGAGCAGTCTTTAATCTTTATTGAAAAAATTCCAAACAGTTGACAAGATCCAAGTATAATTCCATAAACACTTTTGATTTCTGCTTTTGTTATCTTACCGGCAGTGATATTTCCCTCAATACTCTAATATCCAGGAGCCCTCAATAAAAACAACCGACAGATTCTCCAAATCAGCTGTTTGAGAATTACACAAAACTTAACTCGATCATTTAGGAACGGATTAGCTTTTAAAGCCTTAGATACAATAAGCATCACACGTTTTTACTGTGGCGCCACTTTGTGGCGTTTATGACTCAATTAGAGCCACTCGTTTTTTTACACTTCACAGTTCGAACTATCTGAGGTGTGTTGATTATTTCTGTGAATTGTGAGAAGCTTTTAAAATTTAATACAAAAAAAATGAAGTATGATAATTAAAGCAAGTATTCTTGCCCTAAAGGTTTATTAAAAAACTATTACCTAAAAGTGAAATTTTTTATTTCAAACTTGTCAGTAATTTCATTTGTCCTCTTAAAGTGGAACAGGGAACAAACGTAGAAAGAAACAATGTGCCACAAAGTTAAAGGTTTGATCAAATTTCGTGGCGCCAAGAAGTGGCGTGGCTTACATTGATTCTACCTATATATGAAAACCCCATTGATTCAAAGTGATTTAGAGGCGCGTGAAATACGCGTGACACTCATTGAATCTAGGGCTTGAAACTGCTTGCCTGCCGGATAAAATATAAGTTCTGACCCCTATATACCTACATATATACATATAGCGCTCTATATGATGCATATTTCTATCTGGAAGATGCTAGAGTTATTTGAAAGTCAGCATGATAGCCTAAATACACCATCTCCGACTCTAGTGCCCATTTGTGATCTGGCGATTTCCAGCGTATATAGTACTTCGAAAGGATGTTTAAAGCGTCCGTCGCCTAATTTTTATCATACATACCTAAATCCCATATACGAAAATCGTTGAATATTTTAATATGACCAAACAGGTTTCCAGGTTTAAATTTGTTGTCTTTGGTGGGTGAAGTTCTAATGAGTATAAATTCAGAATAACAAAATAACAGTAACAGATATAGCGGACCTCATGGCATCATTTATGCAAGACAATATTAATAGATCCATCCGGAAAATAAATAATGAGTAGCTCAAACCGGGCTTAAGTTATACATGGCACTAAGAATGAACCGAACCTTAACTCATTCAAATTGCTACGAAACCAAGCGCAGTAAAAGTGATAAGCATTAAAAGACGAAAGTAAAAAGAATCTTATAATACAGATCAAATATCAAATATGATTTCGACTGTTTACTTCATAACGATTTTGTTTCTATTCGAACGAAATGTGATCTTGATTGATCTGCATCTTTACAAATAATTCGATATTCCAGGCTGACGGTAACTAAATAACTTAACGAATTAAAGTCCAACTGTATTATCGCAAAAACAATATTAAATAAAAAAAAAACAAAAATTGGTGTCATACCCTCAAAATACATCTTCCTTCATATAGCCACCATAGACTTGCTGCTAACAAGTATTCAGGGGTAACCCGCTAAAAGTTCAACGCTGAAACGACCGCACTTCTAAACGGAAACGTGAACTTCTCAAAATTATAGGAAAAATTATTCGAATTTGACACCATTTTTGACAGATTATTTCCAAATTCCCACCAACAACAATAACTCTTTCCTGAGACCAATTCTAAAGTGTGGACATAAAAGTCAAAAACTTTACGTCTAGTAACATGTCCGTTGCCATTCTTATCTCTATCACCTTGTGGCATAGAAATCTTAAAGATATTCCTCCAACTGCAAGTCGCCTCCTCTCGCACAGAGTAATCCCACAGCAGAAAATCGAAGACTTATGAACTAACGTAAACCGAAATTTGGTTAAATCCGAATGCATCTGAGTTAGAATGGAGATGAAATCACTTGATACCATCGCCATCAAATGGATTTAATAGCTCCCTAATAATCGGGCTCTATTGTGTGGCCTCAAACTTTAATTCCCTGTCGTTACACAGACTTAACCCGGCTTATGGATGTCTCGGAATATTTCTAATTTATGCCCCAGATCAAGTTTCACTATGAGCACTAAGCCCCCCAAGGCTGCATACCTTCCTACTATGGGATTCAGAATTTAATTGAAATTCATCGAGACGTCCTGTAACTGGTGAGACGTCTATTGACTATAGTTCGGCCTAGCTAGAGGCGAAACTGGACCGATTCACTCGCATCTACTCTTCTTGCAATGCAACGCGTGCATTAATTGCATTTTCTGATTGCGGCGCAATCCCCTTTTGGCAGAAGTGCGGCTTCTTTTTCCACCTTTATACTATGAGTGGTGTGTAGGCGCTTCTTGAGAGCTAGGAGCGGGAGTCGTTCGGGAGGGTGGTGTTCGTTAGCCAAGAACCTCTTTATGTGGAGTCTGTTTAATTACCACCGACATGTGTAGTACTTGTTTTGCATTTTATGGCCTGATCCCTAAGTGATTTCGTCGTTTGTTATGACAGCCTTTCCACGCTTTTAATGGGCGGAGGCTTTTTAGTGTACGATTTTGACTTCTTTGCATTTAAATTGCTCAAGATCAAGTGTGAATGCGTTTTATTGTGGGTTTTATTCTCAGAGCGTATATGCAGTGTGTGTCTCGGGAATAGCTGTAATCGGCTTTGATGACAGAATTAGAGCAATTTCACATTAAAATCTTCCTTCGGATTACAGAAAAATTGGATTTTTTGTTGTTGTATTTTTGAATTTATTTCGTAAGTGAGTCCATCATAGCTTATACCGATGGTTTTTTTACGTCTTTAGTTTCCATGTGCATTTGGATGAGGAAGAAGAATTATTTAGGTCTACAGCAAACCAAGGCATCCTCTAATTAGGTAAATCAGTCGATTATGCTGTGCAGAATCGTGTGAATCTGCTTCAATGAATTTATTAATTTTTTACGAAAAATAATTAAGATAAAAGTTACATCGGTCTTATGTCGGAGAAAGGAAGCCTAAATTCCACCCCACCCAAACTCAAAAAGGACAAAATGCGTATTTTATAGGTAGCCGATGGATCAAATACAATTCTGCAGTCGGGATGAAATCAGTCACTGTACAATACTTTTTTGAACCTCACACTTGTGGACCCATTCGTATAGGGTGCGGTACCCACTTCTGCATACAGGGAATATCCGTGACATAAAGGTCACAATGACTATGACATATCAGAGTTTCGAGGTGAATGTCATGAAGTGTTAATTGTACCACAGAACATATGCCGACGAAATTCCTGTAGTTTCCCAAGTACCTAATAATTACAGTGCTGGAAGATAGGCATATCTGAAATTCGCTGCACAATCTCCTGCGAAGAACTATCTTGGTACATGGTAGCCTCAAAACTATTATGGGTTTCTGAAAAATTCCCTAGATTTAAGGAAGAACTGAGTATGGGGAAGCAATCTACAATTCTCCTTACCGCGATTAGTACCATTCTGGTCATGGAGAAAGGAAGAATTTAAATAAAGCTTACAACGATAAAAGTATTTCTGGGAGTATCACCGCAGTTTATTCGAACTGAGTGGATCTACTCAGGTCGGTCTGATTTGGATAGGGGGCATCACAAATGTTTGGCAGTGAAAAACTAGATAAGCTCTCTAAGCATAGCACATGGTCATACCTCAACATAGAGGCGATATGGGGATTGCCTCTGTGTAAAACATATTCAAAAGTTGATCATGACAAACGTTACAAAGAAAAAAAATAGGTAGCTTCGGAGATGATTTCGCAATTTGTCATTATTGGTACCGTTCCTGATCGTAATACAGACTCCACCTTAAGAAGGTTGAGATGGCCTTACAGTGCGTACTAATAATATTGTATATGTTCCGGGGTTGAGACTACAGATTCAACCTCTAAGTACTGCGATTTGAGAGATCTTTTCTGCTATACCCCTACCATCGTGTTATATCTAGTCCACATTTGCCCTATTTAGGACAAAATCTATCACATTGGAGTCAGTTTTCTGGCTGTCTAATGTCGTTATAAATCCTTTACCCAGGCATTGAAGTCCATAGCGAGCAAATTCTATGTATATATTCCCAGGGTACGAACTGTACAGATTCTACCTGTTCACTGCAATATCGGCAGTTATGATCTCTGGTTTTAAACATTTTCAAAAAGAATATAGTAAAGTGGGCAATGTACAATTATTATGTCGATTAATAGTTCGATCTGGCACTTACTACAGATAATGTTTTTTAGAGGCTTTGTCGCATGTCATACTCTAGAAAAACACTTCTATTCTAGCTGATGGACCTTTTCTATTTCAACCACTGTTTCAAGTAGATACTTAATTTTAACACCGCAGAAGAATTTGGGTCCAGTAAATGGATTTTCCACTCCCTTTCTAGCGGCGTAGTTAGTTAGCCTCTAATTACCATCTGCGGATGCATGTCCATCATATACTCGTATCTATTTAAAGTTTACTTCGAGGGTAACTCCAGGATGTCACTACAATTGCAAACCGCTTTAAAGTAAAGGCATTTCAATCAAATGCTTTTATCTCCGCTTTTTATGTCGGAATTTATAAACATTTTCCGAGTCGATAGTAGATTTCTTTGGCATGAATTTTGTGCTTGAAAAATAGTTGGGTAAGATTCCAGAACCTTATGTAACCGACATATATATGTGCCAAATACTACCACATTCGCCAGGTCCTTCTTCTTTAATCCATCTATGTACCAGAAGAATGATTCGCATTGATCGACTATTCTTGATGTTTTGTTAATCTTCAACAACTATTGACAGTCACCACAACTTTAGAGATTTTGGAATAATATTATTTCAGAGCTTAGAAGCGGTTGAGTCATTTTGAATTCTTGAAAAATATCATTTATAACTGAATAAATCTGGATGGAAGAATCTTAACGCTAATAGTAACATTCATTTTGATAAAAAAAAAATTAGAGAAGGAAGGTCCAGAGTCAGATCTAAGGCTGAATTGAGACATGTCTCCATAGCACCTATTACTCCGAGATTATGCAAAGAATGATAACAATTTGTAGATCATACATAGATAGTTCCCGGACAGCCCGCTTGTCCAATAGGTACACTCGGTATCGCTGAAATAAATATTTGAGTTAGAATTATTTTATTATTTTTGTTAACTAAATATTTACTCCAAGTCTTATTTTTTATTAAATTTATTATAAAAATTTTTCATGTGATTTTATACAAAACGAAAAAATTCAACAACAAAAGCAAAAAAATTCTGAGAAATACAAATTTTCCTTCCTTTCCACTGAAATTCGCTTAACTATAAACAAAGGAAAGCAACTGTTTGCTAAATGTTCCTTTTACATCAATTTGTTTAAAAGGGGTGTCGGGGAGGGGATTGTTGCATCCAATGACAGCCCTTTACCATTTCATCATCCTTAGATTTCTTCTCTGCACTTTTTGTTGACCCAAAGACATTGCTTCGGTATCTCAGGTAATAAGCATAACTGACTAACCATCTCAGGGGTCATGGGTTCGAATCACACTTCGACCCGGTCCTATTTTTAGTAAAATTTTTCACCTTATTTCTCTTTCATTATATTTTTCATGCCCGCTGTCATAATTTTCATGGAACTTCTGAGGTGTCGCATTATGGATTCTGATCGCTAAGAACATAGGTTTCTCTTTGCAACAATGTTCAAGTTCAATCTGGTACAACATGTTGCATACAGCTATATCTTTGCATCATAATTCTTCATTTATGGTAGTTAAGTACTCAACAAGTTGCTAAACATGGAATATCTTCTCCTGATACATTTTACAGCAAATTGTATATTGGAGTTCACAAATTCACTGGACTACTGAAAATGAACTCTGGATTTATCAAGGAATTTCATTTTGATCCAAAACTAACTATTTCAGCTGAATTCATTGCAAAATGGAGAAAACTTGTGGATTAAATGTTTTCTCTTGAAATCGACAAACAAAAACTTCACTCTCTCATCATCATTTTCAAAATGAATACGGAATGAACTTTTTCATGCGGGCTGTCTGCCAGCAAAACGTCCAATGAATTTAAGAGAAAATCTTGATTCATTCAGAACAAAATTTCATTCCACCAAAGCACAAATGTGGAGCTTGGAGAATTTGGAGACGATCCTATAAAAATTTGTAGAACTTAATCAAATTGTTAAGATTCATTTTCATACAAAGGCATTTAGGATGAATTTGTGAAATATATTCCCCATCTCATCAGTGAATGTGAACAGGACATCGTCCGATGATCTCTTTCTTCAGGATAACATCAAAAGAGATTATTTCATGAAATCTCTGAATTTTCGTATAAAAAGAGGAGAATCGACAACAAACTGCTGTTATGGCTGGAGAATTTTATGAAACGAATTTATGAGAATATTGACCTTACCCCCGCTATCATCCGCTCACTGGAGTAGTCCTTTTTATCCTGCTGATGTTGATGACGAGTGAAAACACAAAACAAAAAAATTAATGGATGTTTACGGGCAGGATATTTTCAAAATATTTGCAAGTGACGACTATACGGCGTGACAGTGTGAATTATTATCCTGGGAGTAATAAAAAATATATCGAAGGACGACTAGCGCCCTTAGCGTTTGTTATTCTTTTATCAACTGCACTTTTAGCGATGATGATGAGATAATTTTGCAATTTTCAGCGTTTGGATAGGAGAAAATTCAAAATTTTTGAGAAAAAATTTCATTTTAAATATTACTTTAATTTTTGCATTAACAGTTCGTCTGACGACCAATGGAAGTGTAGCGCCGATGTCTTTACTCGAGAAATATCAAGTTGCACAATCTTTATTATTTGTTTTTGTATTTGCAAGAAATTTTTAGTTACAGGGTGATCGGGAAATATTGAAAAATATTTGGTAGCTGGTAGAAGGGAAATAATTTGTCTATTCTTAACTCGACTTTGCATTTACTATTGGTCATCATGTCCTCATATTTGTCATCATATCTTCAAAACTACTAATGACAGGGTGATTGTTACTAAATTATTTCAAAGTTTATAGGATTTTAGAGTGTCAGCAAAGCTTGAAAATTTTCTCATAGAAACCTTTATAAGACTCTATTTTACAAAGGGGAAGACAATTTACGTAAAAGATTTTTTTTTCTTATTTTTTCTTATTTATGGTGAGAATCTAAAAAAAATCCCCGTTCTAAAAATTGTTCTTGTAAATGAAGTAAATGAAGAGGGTGCCATACTTTAAAATTAAAAAAATTTAAAAAGAATTGTGATGTCCATGGTAGAAATTCTAAATTTGGACGATCGAAAAGTGATTGGAAACCAATTTTCCGCAAATTCGGTCAATCGTGGAATTTGAAAAAATAAAAATCAATAAAAAATTTAAAAATAAATTGGAACTGAGAAGTAAAACTAGGCAGGATGGTAAATTACACACACAGGATTGATAGAAAAATAATCTTGTGACTCCAAGATCAGCTGTTTTGTTGTTGTGATTTTTTGAAAATGTTAGAATAAAAAAAATAAATTTCTAAACGTTATGTACATGGCATAAAATTGTGACATTATCCCTGGAATCCCTAACTCATTGAAAACTCATTTTCTGCCAATTTGGGCAATCACAGCGTGAGATCTATCAATCTGGCACACCGATTTCATCAAATAGTATAAGTAAGGAGGGCTAAGCCCTCATTAATAGCCATATTTTGCCGCGCGAATTTTATTATTTTGATTTTTTGAAACTCTGCCAAAACTGTCAAAATTGATCAAATTGTAAAATCATTTCTGCCATGGACATCACGTTTTTTTTTTAATTTTGAAACCTGATGCTCTCCTCCACCCTTCACGGTGGATATCAATACTTAATTGACAAGAACACATTTTGGAGTGGAGTGGGTATAATCTACCAAGAAACCTCATCTCTCTAGCTATAAGTAAGAAGATGTTAATTAATACCAGAAATTCTCTACGATGAATAAATTTATTTCTATCATAGAATTATTAGACCCAAAATAATATTAACACAATATTTTTTATTATTATTATTAGAATGTGTGACGTATGCCGGGGTGTCTAGTCACTGCGACCTATGAGATCTTTTGTGACATTACCCGAAAATGCCCTGGGGCGCCAATTCGAATATGAGAACTTTTACAAAACCTATAACGGTTTTGGGGGGCCCATCCTTGAAACATACTTTGAGGATGGGAAAACCTTTTCTAGATGATTTCGGCTAATAAGGCCAAGAGCTTCACGGTCAAAGAAAACGTGTTCTGCAGTTTCGTCATCCTACATACAAAATCGACTGGTCTTTCTTTTGCAATGCATATTTAATAACTATTTTAAATTTACATTTAAGTGGCGAAAATTGAGCACTTCACAAGTTTTTAGCACTAGAGGAAATTTGACAAACGTGTGGCTCTTAACTTGACTGTTTTTTCAGACTGTTTCTTCAAGCTAATTCTTTGCTCTGACTCCATTGTAATCTCGTGCCATAATTAGGAAGGATCCGGTCACAAAATGCCGTAATATCGAAAGTAATCTTTCATAGGGGTGATTCTGGAAAATTTCTGAAACAACAAGTTTTTACTTTAAAAAATAGTTAAGTAATTAAAAATACTTATAAGTAAATTATTAGTTGTTTCTATGTCATTTTGACTTGGTGAGTGTAAAGTGTGATCTGCAGTCTTCATTATTAATCATCAAGAAATTGTCTGATCGAACTCCAACTAGGGGACATCTACGATGACATGATAAGCGATCAAAAGATTTATCAAATTCATCTTTCAAAACTTCAAATAAAACCTTTTTAGAGGCAAACTACGATTTAACCCAATGCAGGCTTTCGCAGAAATTTTGAAAAAAGGTTCTCGTATCTGACAGATAAAATTTTAAAAGCCACTTGATCTTGCTAATAATTTACAAGCGACTTTATTTGCCAGACACCTGCAGTTATCAGAAAATGTATCAAACAAAAATTTATAATTTATCAGTCAGATAAGCCCTGAATAGGCGCTACAGATATTCGGAAGTGGTGAAGCAGGTCCGAGATTAGATTAGCTTTATGGAGAGGTGTGCTGGCGTTGGGCGCTCATTCACTACGATCTGAAAGATCTATTGTGATCTATTACTCCCTTTCTAGATTTAGACTGTTAACAAAGTGTGGAACCATTTTGGAGCTTAGGTTTTACACGTAGTTTGATGGAGGAAAATCCTGTTCGAGGTGGAGTAATCTCTGCATACCCAAAGCTTAGCAGTTACAGAGCAGGTGCTCCGAAGTTCTATAAATATCCTGACAGAAGTGAGAAGATGAAGTCTCAGCCAAGCCCATCAAACAGGTCCTAAGTAAATTTCCCAATTGTGTTATATTATCTAGATAGTGTTTTCTGAACTTTTTTTTAAACCACCGCGTGGGTAGATGAACTCCACATAAACGTGATATATTGATATAATTCATAAAATATTCACCAAACTTTAATTTTTTTTTCTACCAAGTCTTCTAAGGCATCTTTATGAAGTTTATCAAAATATGTAAATTCTATTTCATTAGAGTCATCGTAGTTTACATTCAGGACTGCCATTTTCGGATTGAAATGTTTTAGATAAAATTGTGCTATGTATAAAAAAAGAACTTAACTCCTCGAGTTTACACTATCGTGAAATTCATTCATTGTCTACCAAAAAATTTTGTTCGTGGTCCACCTAAAACATTTTTCACTTCATTCAAATTCGGGAAAGTAACAAATCAGGATGTGAGACGGAAGATGTTCAACACTCGAAAGTTGAAATGGTTTGCTTTGGCCGACAGTTGAAAAAATAACGACTGGAACGAAATTAAATCCACTACTAAAATGTAAAAGTGCAAAGAGTTCAGAAAATCATTTTGTCTTGCTATGGAAGTACTCGTAGTCCTACAAAATATTCCGCGGATTTATCCCTAATTTCTAAAAGGCCTCTTGCGTAATTGTTACTACTCAAACTATTTAAAATTTCTGTAATTCCTTCCAACATATGAGAGATCTTAATCATTCTGCTAGAATTATTATTGACTTTTGGCCAAGAAGAAGTCGTTTTTCACTGGGAGCCATTGGTGTTTCGAAGCGAGCTGTAGAGATGGTGCATATTGTCAATATGACTTTATCAACTGTATAGAGTTTTCGTAAAATTTCGAAAATTTTTGACCACTCCACTCTTCTTCGTATTTATTAAAGATTTTTCTCGGATATTAGTGTAATTTTTTAATATTTTATATTTAACTCATTTTAATAAAACGTTAAAGCGCGCATCATTTATCATCCACAAGTGATTTTGAATCGTCGCAGGCTTTTGAAGACGAAATTCTTTTAAAAAACATACTTGAAGCTCGTAACTGTGGTCGTTTTTTACTTCAGTCAAGCACCAATTGTCTTCATTCTCTCCGCTGTTTTAATTACATTTCTGCTATGAGGACTTATTTCAGAAATAGCCGCCGATAACACTTCTTGTGACGCCATTCTTCAAAGGTATAAACAGCTTCATAACTTAGCTTGATTCCGTCACTATCTTTTCAAATTGTACGATTTAGTGTGACCGTGTAAACGCCACCTTAGAATTAATGTAATAAATATAATTAATGAACTTAAGTGAAGCCAAGTCTTTTTTAATAAACTATAACTTTTCACATAACCCTTTTCATTCTAATTTACAAAATAAAACCAGTATCCCCTCCTTATATGTATAGCTTTCCTTCTAAAAATTAGTGTAATTCCAATTTTGGCAATATCACTTTTAACTTAGGGTTAGAGGTCGAGGTAGAGGTAAATAAAAAAACTACTTGGAATAGAATAATCTGGACGGTTAAAAATATCAAAAATCATTAGAGGTAAATAACCTTATCGAAAATTGCAAAGTAAACGTTAATCTGATCTAAGTCCTTACAGGTGTTTAAAAAAATTTTGAGAAAAACTTGCTTAAAAGTCGGCATAGACGTATACATAGAGTTCCTCTGCTTTGTACAGTATTGGTCCCTGGCTTCAATCTTAGGATCTTTGGAAATACTCTACGTGCATTATATCTCTTGAATTAAGAATTCATTTCCGCTCAAAAATTAAAAGTCAATAATCTTAAAGATACAATTTATGTCTACGATCCATTAATAAAACTTACATTTAACAATTCTCTATACTCCTTAAATCCACTTATGTATCTACTTCATTTTAGTTTCTCAAGGAGAACCGGTCGAAACCGTTGGGGGTTTGTCAGGTCGTAAGTATCCTATCCATGTGATGTAACCAGAGGTACAAAATGACAATGTCATTATTATTTGGTTGAGGGATGCACACGGAGTTTCCGCCTCTCATCTAGTCACCGCAATCTGTATAAAGTCTTTGTGATATTGCTTCTAAGTGCCCCAGTGCGCCCATTTTAACTTTAGGTGCTTTACAAAACCTATAACGTTTTTGGGGACAATTGTGGCAACATCTTCCGACAATGAGAATGCCTTCTCCAGATGTCTTAGCCTTAAACGGCACAGAGCTTTACAGGATATGTTCAGCGGTTTCATTGTCTTCCTTACAGCACCGCCAGGTCATCAACCTTACCGATGTTTTTAAGATTATATTTAAGTGGGCAGTGCACAGTATATAGCCCCGTCATGAGCATTCCACTGAACCTGAGGAATATACTCTGTCCACTCTTCCATGTTGCTGAAGTATCTTTCTTCTATGTTATTTTGAATGTTACATTGTCCCTGTCAGTAGCTCAGTCGGTCGTTTGGCAGTGTCTGGGCTATGAACTCCTTCGTAGTTCCAGAGACTCATTTTGCCACGTATGACATGGATAGTGATCTCCTGAGAACGAAGAAAATTTAAGTTTTATTTTTGTACTGGTTCACAAAAACAAACTTTCGGTTGCTTAGAATTGCAGTGTGGACTGGACACCAGACGAGCCAGATTGGTCTGTTATGTACCATCTGTTTAATAATGTCTACCAAATGGTTTTTGTTTTATGTATTTTTCATTAACTTGATGGCAGATGGATAGTGTCCGAAAAGATCACCGTTATGCTATCGTAGTGAGAAATTCGCTTGACCGCCTCCCAGATAGCCCAGAAGTCATATCGGGATTTTATTTTTCGAGATATACTACCAGATTTCCCAAATAAGGTTCTGCAAAGTATAGGATACTACATCACTTGTCAATTCAGTATTCTATTACATATTGAATAAGAAAAAACATCAAGGCAGAGAACAAAAAATAGGAAAAAAATTGAAGACTTAAGAACTATCACAGTAGTAAAAATACCACACAATATTTCTCACCCTTCAGTGAACCATATAAGAGAATAAAAGTCAAGAAGGAAACGCTTCTGTGCCCATCCATTTCGTACTTTGAAGAAATTTCAATATTCTTCATATTAGACCTTTTCCTACTTAATTTTAAGATTGGGTGAAATTCAATATGTATTAAGATAGATTTCTTATTTATTTCAAGAGGATGTAGAAGTATTAATTTATGAATTGCTGTTGGTTCAATCAAACCTTTGTGCTTCATGTTACTACTTCAAACTACAATCTACTTTCTGGTTGGAGAAAGATCACTCGCCGATCACATCAAACTTTATTTATCCAATTCTGGTCCACTAAAAGTTTCGTTCTGGCTACAGTACTTTATCCGCACATCTTCATCTGTATGTGAATAATTCAGTACATTAATGTCGAATACGTGAAGCTCTTAACATTTCTTTAAGTTAATTTCGAGATATTAATTCATATTATTTTCGGGTTTCTTCATCTGCCTGGAAATATATATAGAGAAATCGATCTCTAATAATCGTAGGTACATCCCGTTTAGTAAGGCTTTCTTCCGGTGTCCCATAGAGGTCTATTCTGGGGCCTATTCTGTTCTGTATGTATATTAATAATATTGAACTAAGTGCAACTTGAGCTTCTATTTAGCTATATACGGCCATAATCTTCAAAATAGATTTAACAATTGTGTGGAATTGTGTGGTCATGCTTAATGTAGATATTTCTAATTTGGCCGCTTAGGCCAAAAATAATTAGTTTGGTATTGATCCAAACAAGTCTAAATCAATTGTAATTTACAAAAAATTCTATTGATATATTCTAAATGTCTTTAATTCTGCTTCATGGTACTCCTATTCCTATTAATGTTCTTACAACTATAATCAACAATGGTTCTACGTTCTAAAAGCAAGTTCTGTTATGGGTAAAAGATACATTATTAGCCTAATAATCCCTCAGATTACTTACGCAGATATAATATATTTGCCCACTTGACTATAGAAGTACATTAAAATGAAATGTTGCCTATAATTCTTGTTTTTCTACGTTTATGGTATTATAAATGGATTTCCGCCATTAGCTAGAAATATTTTCAATTGTAATACCATGAAAAACTAAGTGCATGCTTATATATTGTCAAATTAATTCATAATAGTTTTACTTGAATATCTCCTTGCTAAAATTCAATTTCTTAAATCTCCGTGATCATGTCAACTTGCAGTTTCATACCATTTCACGCCATTACATAAAAATCTAGTTCAAAGTGCTTTTTCATCTATGGCCACCAACTTTCGGGAAAATAAATATATCTACAATTCTATATGCATATAAAATTAGTTACAAATTCATTAACTCAAAAAGAAATTCCTTTTTTCTCCAAGTTCTGTATAAATACTTACAACATCCCCAAAAGAGTCATCAAATGTCTCCTAAAAATTTTTACATACTTAATTCGTTTCCATTACTCAAACTTTGACAGACTCCCTACAACCATGGACCATGATATTTTCTGCTTCCTTCAATTCACCGTCTTGTCTGACTGAAAACCTGTAATCAAGAAAATGTCTCATCTCAGTTTTCATTATATGTTAAATATGCAACATAGAACAGGTTATAGCTACCTACCTCTATATACCTACCTGAACTCATATATATATAAAAATGAAATAAAATTAACAAATTAATTAATATCAACAGCACAACAATAAAATTATAAAGTGTCATAAAAATTCAAGTCAGACTCAGGGCAGGTGATTTTATAGTCAAAACATCATCTCCTTCAGCCATCTATACATATTCCTCCAAACAGAAGGAACTTTGTAGGTACTTTTTTGTTATGGTGTTGTTTGTGCCTTTCTCCTATTCAAGAAAGGTCTAAAATGAACATAGAAATTCTCTTTTGTTTTCGTTGAGAGGGAACAATCAGCTAAAAATATCAATTTGTTTACTAGAATTCATCTCACACATTCTAATACTGAGAGAAATTATTGAAAGAGAGCATAACACCAACATATGAAATAAAGTTCATCTAGTTCAGACTATCCCCAGAATGATGAACTAAATTTCTTTTTCTCTTAAAACTTTCTCTCAATTTACCCAGAACCAAAGTAAACAACTCAACGAAACACGTTTGGAGAAGTGGCATGGCATCGCATGGCACTGTTTTTTTTTATATCTTCAAAAAAATTCTTCACTATAAACTAAACACCCATCAGAATGCTACTCAGCTTCATTACTACCAGTTCCCATAGTCATAGTCCCACACTCCCAGTTCCAGGTCCCAGTCCCTTCATTTAAAATAATTCTATCTCTTAAACGCCACATCTCAAAATCATACACTCTACTCCAGAAAAGAAGAGTACTTTCTTCATCCCTAATAATAATACTAATTGCGCAAACTCAACACGGGACACTATAATTTTCCTCCCTCTTCTTCCTGTGGTTTTATTATACCTACAATTTAAGACCGGGAGGACCGACCGACCAACCGACCGACCGACGACCGAACTGAACTCGTTCACAACAACGGGAGATAAAATGAATTCTTGAATACACCTTTCTCCCTCCTAGCCTAGCTCCAAAGACCACCCCATAGCCCCCCAACAAACTGTACTGAATTGGTATAAAACGTGAAACGAAAGATATCAAAGATAAAACCTTTATAGACTACCCGTCTCGCAAGTTCTATAGATATACAACAACAACAACATACAGAACAGCATGCAGAACACACCGCGCGAACGATAAACTCGTCTCACATCTACATCACACAACTCACAAGAGGACAAGAAGTGAGTACTAACTAGTACTCATCGTCGTCGTCGCAGCACACACAGTGGATACAGAAAGATATGCGAATTCTAGAGACCGAACTGCTGAGGATTTTTAGTCTCAAACGTTTCGTCGGTTTGTTTGGACGTGTCTTTAGTCGATGTTCGCGTTACGGAATAAATAATAATTATCAGAAGAAAGAAGAAGGAGGAAAAAAAACTAAATATTAAACATTTTTTTTCTTTGCGAATAAAAATATTTTACTAAAGTTAAGGGTGAAATTTATCATCCCTCCCAGAAGAAAAAATAAAAATAAATAAAAAATAATTCGTGGTTAGGACATTTTTCCTGATCTATACCTACATGGACCACATATAAAAAATTGCAACACTTAAAGGAAGACCAACGCTCCACTACCAAATTTCAACTCACTGTCGAGAAGAGTATTGTTCTTTTTTGTTTGTTTTTTTTGTTTTTGTTTTTTTCTATCAAAACATTCTCGGATATTGTTCATCCTCCTATTTATAGATGGCGTTTGCGAATAAAGTGATATCAATCCTGGATTTACGGGAGGGATGATTATTATGGATTGATGAATGTGTACATACAAACCTACTACGATTTCGTCGTGAATATTTTATCATATATTTACTTCAATACTTACATGCCTATATAAATATTTGTGTTTTGTCAATACAAAAGTGTATATAGTATTGAAAAGGATAAATAATGGATTAACGTGAGGTTCAATCTTAAGACCAGTGCTCTTTAATTTTGCTTGATATGTGTGCTGCTGCTGCTGCTGCTACTACATCTTAATCGGTGTGAATGAAATTTTGTTGCAGAAAAATTCAAGTGCTTTTCGCGTGCTAGATATAAAAAAAAAGAGGAAAAAAAAAGAAAAATTTAATCGAAATGTGATGAATTGGCATTTTTCAATATAAAATCGTAGAAGTGTGTTCTCAAGTGAAAGAAGTGAAAAAAAAATAAATAAAAAAAAAATTCAATATATAAAGGATAAGGAAGGATACCAGTGAAGCGTACTCTACCAACGTATCTTACCCCCTCGTATTCTGCTACTGTTAGGTGGTGCCTGCTGCTATTCGTTTCCAGTGAAAAGAGTAAGATAACAAAAAAAAATAAAATAAAAGTAAAAAATAGAAAAGAATTTTTCTGTTTTTTTTCCTTTTTTTTTATATAAAATTCAAACGTATAAATCTCGAGTGCCTGTTGTTTCTCCTTGACACAAATCAAGATATCCACTTTAAAAGGATAACGAAAAGGCCAAGCAAAAGTAGAATAATGTGCAAAATATATATACATAATGTACATACATATATATGTAGGTAGTAGGTGACAGTTCTTAGGATGGACATCTCGTAGTAGGTACCTACTTACATACCTATTTGAATGGGACACTGACTGATTCATACCTATCCAAGTGATTTATACTACGGCCTCAATGCTGAATACAGGGTGAAGGACGAAAGTATTTTTTAGGTACCCGTAACCTACCAATCAAGATTGACTTTTAATTGGAGATACCTAATTCCCCCTTTATTTGTTTTTCTTTTTTTTAGTTATATCCTCCCCCCAACTATAAATTAACTACCTACTAAAATACACGACTTATGTGTCATCTCCTAATGGAATTTCATCGTCTCCGTATTTACGTAGATATATTTCGTTTGGAAAATTGCGTCGTCGTCGTCCTTGTCTCCTTGTTTGTAAAATTTTCGAAATTGTTGAGTGCGTTTTATTGCCAGTTGTTGGTTGGTTGGTTGGTGTTTTAGTGCCAAAAATTTTCGTTGTTGTTTATGGTTTAAGATAAGCAAAACCCACGGCCACAATGGTGGTGGTGGTTGTAGTGTCCTCTTGGCACAATTTCAGTTCTCGTTGTCGATAAGGAGGAGTTGGTTTGCTGGACCATTTTCTGCCTTCTATCCTGCAAGGATTATTTTTTAGTTGTAAATATATGTATGTATCCTTCCTGTAGTTATATGCAGACAGCTCTTATATTTATATATCTGCAATTGTGAGGGTGATGATGATATAATAAAAAGACATTCATCCTCTTTCTCCTTCCCCCCTACTTTTACTTAAGACAATATCTTTGACCATCATTACTTGTTTGCACTATGAAGATATGCTTCAAGGAGCTCTTGGATTTTTGCCCGATTCTTGAATTCATAAAGGCAAAAATGGCGAACAGAATTATTAAGAGGATATTATATATCTTGAGCTGGAACAGGACGATTTTGTTGTTGTTATTGAATTTTAGCCAATTTCTAATTAATTTACGCTTCACTGTGGGTTTTGAAGTTTTTAAAGTGGAGGATGAAGATTATAAAATACTACTAGATGATGGATTTAACAAGGACACAGTCAAAATGTCGTCTATTTATGTTGTCAAAGGAAAAGAATTAAAACAGATAATTTCATAGATTAATCTTAAAAATTACTTCTATTCCATCATCTGAGACTGATTTTAAAAAACTTCCAGATCAAGTCTCCGTATGGTGGGAATTTATTGAAAACTTTAAATTTTCCTTATTTCTGACTTAGGATGGCTTTAATATTTTTTTGTACTCCATATCTAAATCTTAGTGAAGATAGAAAATATTTTGTTCTTTGAAAAAGTCCGTTTCAAAGTTTTACTTTCAACTGAGGTACAATGCATTTTTTTAAGATTTCCAGCTCCTACTCGGATCAGAGCTCTGACTAGAATAATTTTAGTGCATTGCATGTGCATGTTTTAAATGTAAAATATCGCTGTAAAATTATACAGAGAATGAATTTCTTCTTAGAAAATTATTCTATTCCATCTATGACTGATTTTAAAATTGTGCCAAATGTGGGCAAGAAAAGTCGGAAAAAACAAGAGCTGTCGCCCAGAAAGTAGAAGATCCCACCCTCCAAAGACTGGACAAGACGGTTGTTTTTCTCTCTTTTTTTTTATAAAATTTAATTAAGAATAAAAACATAAATCTCAACAAAAATTTCTATTCCATTTACGGATAAGACGTTTGACGTTGTGGTAAAATCTGATATTGCAAAGAGTTCTATAAAAAAAAAGTCTCATACATATCTAAAGAAAAAAGGATTGATAATTTTGTCAAACAATTCCAGTTGAGCTATCCTTAGACTTATTTTCCGTTTAATTTGACGACTTACATAGGTTTAGCAATTTTCATTTGTTTTCTAATAAAGTGTTCTCTAGTTCGTTCAAAGAATTAATTTGATTTTACGTGACATCCTTGAACAAATAGTGAAATCAGTTATGAAAATGCAACAGTTTTCTGTAGATTAGGTACTGGGGTAACTTTGCAGTCTCTTTCTGTGTTAATAACATTTATTACAATTGTCACATCGAATATTTTACAAAACAAAGTTCACCTTCTGTTGGTTCTAGATCCAGAGCTTCCTAACATCTGTTGCGATTTTATTTTTATTTTCCTTCTGCACAATTTTCGCAATTTAAATTAAAGGATACCGGTAAAAAATTAATCGTTAACCATTTCTCATTTGAACCAAAATGAATGAGAAATTATTGAAATTACAGAACCTTTTTGCATCAATGTTGAAAAGTGTTTAAGTTTACTAAATGTGTGGAAAAACCATCTATCGATTTCAGAATATTTCTGAAGTCTTTGGATATAAAAAGAGTGACCAAGGTGGCGAATATTTCTTTATTGATTCCTTTCAAAATTCGTACATTTTTCAAAGTTCTTTAGAATATCACGAGTCGCAATTAAGCTTACGAATGTGATGTGGAAAAAATCCATTTGCGTTTCAATGAAAATATTATCGAACTTTTTAAATGCTTTGATGAAGTTACTTCCATTAATCTGTTACTATCGTAACCATATTAGAGAATGACTAAACTCATCCTTGGTTATGGAGTTGGCATATTCTATAAAATAAATGTGTTCCGAAATGTATCCTTATTCTACGACATTGCATTGTGGAAATTAAATGCAATACAAAGAGTAACATAGTTCCAGATTCCTAACAATACTCCTCTTTCTTACCTGATTGACAGGACTTTACAAAATAATAAACATAATTAAAATTAGTGAAATTCATTGTGCTACTTACCTGAAAATCAACCGTTTTAACATGACTGATTTTCTCTCAAGGGTTTTCTTGTCAATCATATTGTGACGACGATGATGAAGATATTATCAAAGTTTCCGATTGCATTGGATTAAAAGATTTCAAGCTCTTTTCCTTTATGGATTTATTCAAATTTTAAGGAGCATGCTGTTTGATAATTTTTTTTTTCTTTTATCTCTTTCGCATTAACATATACTTTTTTTTTTTTTTTGCAAATAGCATCTAATTTAGTGGTAACTGATACTTTTATCCTCATTTATTTAAGTGATAAAAGCTACCATCTAAAAGTAACTTGCTTCCAATATATATGTCCAAAAGACTTCGTGTTCCTCTTTGATCAGAAGGGAAACTCTCCCTAAGTTTTCTATCTGGAAGTAGAAATAATTCCTACTGAGAAAAGAAAAATTTAGTAATAAATCAAAATACTTGGACTAATTTTTAAATTCCTTGTAAATAATTTTTTATAATAAAAATTGCAATGACTTGGATGACCATATTTTAAGTTTTTTCCAATAATCCCTTTGTATGCTGTAATAACGACAGAAAAATACTGCTATTACTAATGTTTATTTCGTACTTAACTATGAAGACAAGTTAGCAGGGAGATGAACTTCTAAACACTGTCATTGGTTGTAAAATATGTTTGAAATCTTTCAGATATATTTACACATGGATCCCCATGCATGAAACATTTGTGGAGTGCGAATTTTCCTCTTGATCTTTGCTAATTATATAATCATTGAGGAAATAATATTCTTTAAGCGATTTCTTGTTTTCTGATTATAATTTTTTGTTCGATATTTAGTCATGAAGATCAGAAAATTGCCGAAGTTACAGCTTCATTGTTCTGTAAATTAGATAGAGTCTATCTGTCTATCTAAATTTCTATTTATTTCTTGAGTAAAACTGCCATGCCAAAACGTTTTCAATAATTAGTTTGACCTCCACTGAGGACGATAAAATCACTTGAAAGTATTTGATTACTCTGCAGTTTAAAAGCGGTTTATTTTACAAACGTTGAGTTAGACATTATTCGAATAAAAAAAATTAATTTTGAAAAAACAAAAATCAGATAGAAGATAAAAAAAATTAGCTCCTACCGACACAAGCAAAATAAATTTTTTATTCAATTGAAGTTTCTAATTCAAATATTTCCGGATAAATTATTACAAAAAAAAAATTTAAATTGCGTTCTCAAAAGAGCAATTGAAGAAATTCTTGATATTACAATTTGTTTTTTTTTAATAAATGTAGAATGAATCAATCCTGTTGAATCCGTCCGAGCAAGTTTACGGATATTGGAAAGTCGATTCTTACCAGTTCCATATCAAGGCGTATTTTAATACCTATGTCATTTGTAAATATTTTTAGCGCTTTTACTTCTATTTTCTTCGACAACACATTTTTATTCTTCTTTTTTGAATATCTGTAGATTTTCTGCTAACTTTTCATTTCTATTTTCATGAAAACTTATGACTCTTTCTGCAATAGATATAAGAAAAAAAAATAAATAATATTATTTTTCATAAGTCTCCATTGATTGAGTGGTTTTAGGCCAATCCAAATAATCGTAATGCATACTAAAAACATTTTTTTTTTGTAATTTTCAGTGTCAAAACAAGTTTGTTTGAAATTTATTTCATCAGTAATAAATATTTATTTTCGAATCGAATATTATATGAAATGAATTTTTATCTTTGAGATATTTTTCGATGTCATCACAGTATTTTTTTTAATAATTTCTCTTATTTTCCTTAGAATTCGGAGCGGGTAAAACTTTTTATGTTTCTTTTTTCGTTTTTAGAAATATTTTATCAATCATTTATCCATTGAATTACCGACTTCTCTTCGGACACTATTAAAACCATCTCAGAGTCTGGTCGATCTTTACAAAACTTTAAAATGCTTCTTGTAAGTTGATATAATTTTGAAGCCATGGGTACCGACATAATAATTAATACTATTTTCCATTTCCTATAAATATTCCTATTATAATTTGCTTTTTTTACATATAGATTTCAGTTAGATACTCTAGAATTTCAACACCTCTTTTGAAAGGTATTATTTTCAGTTAATTACTACTATTAAGCTTATTTTACACTTATATCGGGATTTGTATAATATGAGACACAAGAAACTTCGACAAATCGCGAAACAACTGCTCATTCGAATGCTTATAAATTTTGTGGAGTCTCATAGAAATTCGCAGACATTTTTTATATGTTGATTTTACTTTTGAGTAGAGTTGTCGCTATATTTTTGCGTTTCGTACTGAAGTCCAGGGTTTAGTTCTTCTGTATTGGGGTTGATTGTGTAAATTAAAAATCATGTCATCGTGGTAAAAAAAAAGTCCTTACTTCTTTTAGAAAAAAATATGATAAAGTGTAATTTACGATGGTAAAAAAATTATTATTTTCATAAAAAAAAATATAATTTTGAATGAAAAGTTCAGGAGTTAAAACAGCTTCAAATACACTTCTCACTATGTCACCAAATTGAACTTTTAAAAATTCGATGATTATAAATCAAAGAAGGATGTAATGTAACCGTTAGCTGATCAGCTGGTGATATAGAATTTTTAAAACTTGTGTCTTTCTTTACTATAAGTGGCGCCACTTAGTTCAAAATCAATCGTATTTTCTCACATGATTCTTAAAATAGCTACAACCTAAGTTAACTCATTTACAGGCATATTATATACCCCATGAGTTTCACATTTTTTTTTAAAAATTCACGTCGCCACCACTTTATTTATCATTTTCAAATTTGTCTAAAATGACTAACGATGCACTTAAAAAAAAATAAAATCTTTCGTATCTGATAAAATTTTATTACTGCTCGGAAAACAATCTAGTATGCCCCTCTAATGTGAACAGAAGTCAAAAGTGTTAGAAATGTAGATAGAAGTTCCGATACAAGTGCCGATACAAATCCTGATACTAATATCTTACTGTAAGCGTACCTTTATAGTGATCTAATTTTATGCAGTTATTACCACCATTTTGGTCAAACTCATACTCACAGAAAAAAAAAATAAGCAATTTCCGCATCAATTTTGATAGTTCTCCTGGAAAAATTCCACAAACTCCATACTATAAACTGAAAATAATACAAGAAAACACTATTCCGAACTGAGCCGTTTATTTTGAAAGTGGTTTAAATCCATTAAAAAAAAATGGTTAATAATAACAATAATCACAATCCTATATAATCTTTTTTTTTTTTTGTATAAACAATTTAAGTCTAGTAGTTATCATCAAAATTTCTATGATTTGGGGCACTTGAAAATTAGTTTAACGAAATGCAAAAAAATTTCTCTTGAAACTAATTTAAGTCCACTGAAAGATATAATTTTGATGTGGAATGTTTTACAAAAAAAAACAATAATTCTAATAATATTAAAAATAGAAGAAAAATCATAGAAAATTAATTATTTGTCATCAAATGATAATGGAGTGCCATTGTAATTTCAGCACAAATTCTCTAAAATTGAATGAGTTACGAGAAAACAAATGGTGATATTTACCCTCAAAAATTAAGAAAATCTTACAGGAAAGACATATTACACTGCAGTTGGAAAAATTATCCAGCAAAAATAGTCCAAAACAATGATTGCCATTATTCAAAGATTTGCATAAATTTGCTCAATGTAGAAGAAAGGAAAAATATTTTTGATAATTTTTGGAATTTGGGGAATTTCAATAAACAAAATTTATATTTACATGGAGCTAGTGAGCAGCATATTGTACAACGTAAACGCTGGAGAAACGGCAAAGGTTCCTCAAGAAATTACAGTTACAAATATTACTTAAAAACTACCCACGGAAATATTTCAGTATGTAAAAAACTCATTTTGAGTACTTTTAATATATCAGTAAGCCGATTAGAACGTGTTTTAAAATATAAAAATGCTGGAAATGATTTACCTGGTCGTTATATGCCAAGATCTTCCAGGAAAATTAGTGAGTGACGAAAAAAATCATACTTTTCCTCAATATGAATCTCATGCACAAGGTCTCATAATCCAAATAAAAGATGCTTACACCCTGAATTAAATTTTACTAAAATGCTTAAGACATACCTGGATGAGTGTAAAAAATAAAATTAATTAATGGTAATGAATGAACATATAGAAAAAAATTTTTAAATGGATTTAATTTGCATTTTTACCATCCACAAAAAAATACTTGCCAACAAGATGATCAATTCAATATTAAATTAAAGTAATACGGTAGGAAAGGAAAATATCACAGAAGAGCATAATATTCATTTAAGTCGCATTATATTATTATATTTATTATTATTATATTATATATAATATTATTGTATTAGTTCTGCATGAATTGGCCAGAAAATCATTAAAAGAAGATCAATATTTCTCCCGAAATAATTCAAATGTATTCTTCGCTTTTTCATTAGACTAAGAAATGGCGTTGCCTTTTCCAACATTGTCTGCTTCTATCGTAACATGTACATTTTGAACCTAGGTTGTCGTAATTTTCACGATGAATGAATGAAGTTTGCATGAATGCCTTCGATGAAACTGTGGCATCCAAAGGTTGTCAAGAAGTAACGGGTTTTCCAATAAGAGGTGTTATTTTGATATTCAAAGAAAAATGCCAGTTTTTGAGATAAATGATCGGATCTCTATTTCATTATAAAGAGGTATGCCGTTAATAATGGAAAATAACATCAGCCAAGTGACCACCACGACCACGCCTACAAGACCATATCCTTTTCATGAAATTTTCCATAATTAAATCGCAAAGTGGCTGCCTTATGTCCTCGATAGCCTCACGAATTCCATCTTTGAGGTCTTGAATCGACGCTGGGCTGTTGGCGTAGACGAGGAATGGACAAACCTGGGTTTTCTTCAACACTTTCGGCTACAGCAGCAATATTCTCGGCTGTTCTTGAGCGACGTGCACGGGTTTTATTCTTCACATCACTAACTTGTCCCGACAGCTCGAATTTTTCTACCAATTTCAATATTGCGGTCCGACAAGGTGCTTCACGGCGACCCAAAAATGTTCGAGTTTTACGAACCGTCTCTGCCACATTTTCACCATTTTTATAGTGAATTTTAATAATTTCAATGCGTTGTTGAATTGTGTACCGTTCCATTTTTATTAATGGCGTAGTTTCTATTTGTCAAATGTTAAAAAATGACAGCTCCAAAAGTGACATCTACCGAAATAGCGGGTTAATTAAAATAGCACCTCTTATTGGAAAACCCTTTAGTACCTTGAATATTAAAACACCTCAAAAACTTTAGAAATCAGAAACATATCATAACTTACAGGATATTTGCACTGGACAGAACAGGACTATATAAATTGCAGTGACATGGTTCACAATTGTCGAATCTGTAGAACATAATGCAGATATTATTGACAATAAATTTTTACTATCATGTCATTCATTTTAGCCAAATTATAGTGATTTTGGTGTGATAGAGGAAAAATAATTTGATGTACGTCCCTCAGAATTACTACGAAACCATAAAAACATGTCGAAAGATTAACAAATTTATATGAACTGAAATGGAATGTGAAGATTTTTTTCTAACAAAACCTCTGGAAGAAATAATTTTAAAAACATAAAAATACATTAGTGGCGAACCTGTAATTTTGGTTAAGGATATGTTGGATGCTATTCATAAAAATTGAACTCTATAAAATGTTTTATAAAGCTCAAAATACTTGATTTATTACCTCGTCCTTTCCACAAACAAAAAAGTCATTTTATTAATTTTGAAAGTGGTTTAAGTCCATTTTAGGTTCTTACATAGCTTATTTTTCGAGTAAAGTTTATAAAATGTATTACGTTATGTCTTCTAACATGTTTGAGGTCACCAAGCTATAAAAGCGTCTTAATACCAGTTAACAATATTTTTGAAATAATTCAAACGCAAAAGCTTAAATATCTTAATATAAGAATTTCTGGGCTCAAATCACTTTCAAAATAAACGGCTCAACTTAGAAAGAGAATTTACTACAAATTATTTTGTTAAATATTGCTGTGAGTTTGTACGATAACGAGTACTACCAGCGTCCTGTAGATAACTTCAAGTGATAATCTATTAACCTATAAATAAAATGCAAAAAAAAATTTATACTTGCCAAATTCCTAGTTTAATGATGCAATGAATAATTAAATTTGTCTACGTTATTATTTTTAATTTAGTAAGTTTTTTTTTTTAAGTAAATTTTCAAAACTATAACCCACGAAAAACCTCCAAATTTTCTAGTGGAATCGTGAAATATCGCCAAACGTATTTCGGATACGAGGGAACTATATTTAAACTCAACGTAGTCGCGCCACAGCGTTAAGTCCATTTCTCAAAATGACATTTTGTCGAATTGAACATTTCTCAAAAGAACCACAAAAAAAAACAGTTTTTCGCGAAAAACGATAAGAACACATAATAGTAAATCACGAAATTTTCAAACCCGTTATTTATATTGTTCAAAACATTTGTTAGCTTGGATTTAGAAAAATTTTAATTGCAATGTTTGGTTCTCGTAGGTTTGTTGCATATTAGAAACGCAAAGTTTGAAAAGAAGACGTATTCGGTAAGAAATATCTCAAGTCAAAATACCGTTTTCAAAATTTATAATTTCAAAGTTCCAAAGTCAAAATTTGCAATTTTAAGATCACCAATGTCGAAATTCTTAATTTTTTCACAACCGAAAGATATAACGCAAAGATAAAAGATGTGCGAATAATTTAAATCGATACAAGGAAATACATAACTAAACATGGAAGGATTTACCTGTATCATTTATAGTCATAAAAGGGATTTTAATTTTATAAGTGCAAAACTGTTGTTGAGTGTCTCATAAATCGTTCATTAAGTACTGGATGTTTTCCTGATACTGCGAAGATTATAGACCCATAAATACAATACCAATTCGCGAGAAGATATTAGAAAAAGTATTTCATAACCAACTTGAAATCTATTTCAACAAAAATGATCTTTTTATGGAGAATCAGTTGGATTTTAGAAAACGACACTCATGTGAAACAGCATTAAACCCAGTAATAGTTAACTGGAAAGAAGAGTTAGCTGATCAAAATAGTGTCATGGCAGTTTTCTAGGATCTTAAAAGTGCATTTGAAACCATTGGTGAAAGCATATTAATACGGAAGTTGATACATTATGGCATTCGAAATACAGAATTGAAGTGGTTGGCATCATATTTTAAAAATAGAAATATTCAGTGAATAATGGCTTATCTGATAGTATAATAACATCGTTTGGTGTTCCATAAGGATCTATTCTCGGACCTCTTCTATTTATTACATACATATATTAACAACATAGGCAAAATATTAAGAAATTCAAAAATTGTTCTTTTTGCGGATGATGTACGAATGCATGTGACAGGGAAAGATGCAAAACTATGTCAGAGCAAAATTCAGGAAAACTTAGAAAGACCAGAAGATTGATTTAAAGAAAATTAATTAAAGATTAATATGAGTAAATCTAAGTGTATAACATTTAAATATAACTTTGACCTGAACTTAATAATGGATAATCGACAAATAGAACAAGTTGATGAAATTAATTATCTGGGCGCTATTGTTGATAAGCAACTGAAATTTAAAGGACATGTAGAATAAATACACTGTAAGAAATTTCTACAATTGTTACCACAAAGCTTAGTATTTTTCCCTAAGATGTAGGCAGTATTCCCTAAAATTTTAGGGAATATTATCTACATTTTAGGGAATATTCTCTACATTTCATGGAATATTACTTACATTGTAGGGAATATTTCCTACATCTTAGGGAAAAATACTAAGTTTTGTGGCAACAATTGTGCACATTTTTTACAGTGTAGCAAAAAAGATTTCAAATAAAATACAATATTTTAAAAGACTGAGAAATAAATTAGACATACTAAATGCAATTAATGTGTATAACATGATTATTAAGTCCTACTTTGAGTATTTTTCGACAGTTATGTTTATCTGTGATAATAATTCTTTTTTAAGATTACAGAGACTTCTAGAAAGGACAATTAGAGCCAATTTAAAGTTCAATAGATGTACATTTGTAATGTTCATGTTGAATTCTTTGTGTTAGTTGTGTGTTAAACTGCGAATTGTAGTGAATTTATTAATTTTTATATTTAGATTTAATTTTGGTGATATGCCGACTTATTTAAGCAAATTATTTAATTAAGTTGAGGACGTGGACGTATATACAACCCTACTATTTAAGAACGCTAGTGATTTCAGCCTGCCACAATATAGGGATAGTTCATCATAGAATAGTTTAGTGTATAAAGGCTTTCAAATATTTAATAAACTACCATTAGATGTAAAACTTGAGAACAAATCTTTGGATATTTAAGAAAAAAATATTTGAATTAGTGAAAATTAGCTATTAGGATAAAACTCAATTATAAGGAAAGGGAAAGTAGAAAAGAAGAGAGCTAAACTGTTAGTATAAAATTGTATTGGTTTTTTGTTTTGTTTGTTTTGTAATGAAAAGCAAAAAATGTTAAATAAATCACTTAGTTATAATTAAGTATAAGAAAATAGTTCAAATAGTTTTGCAAACGCTGAGCTAAATAGTTCTTAGAAAAATGCAACTCTTTGGATTGCAATCGAATTTAATTTTCTTTGTAAATATGTTCAATTTTCATATCAATATGAAAATTTATAAAAATTATTGTAAAACTCAACGAAGATGGAAGAAATGTTATACATGTTTTATAAATGTCGTAAATAAGTCTTTAAATAGTGTAAAACGACTCTTCGTATTACAGTAGTATTGCTGTCGCAAAACAAACATAATAACTCCTTTACATTCCTAATACGACCGAAATAAGACAACGATATTTTAACCCTATTTTCAGACTAATTGCTAGTATTTCTCACTAGTACTAAGTTACAATATGGCCCTAAATGTAAAATCGGCTCAAACAAGTAGGCTCTTAGACAATCTTCAATTGATGTGATAAACCGTACCTGACATTTCACTACAATTCACAGATCTTAAAGCGTAACAAATTTGGAAATGGACGTGACAAATATATGAGCTTTAACGCAGGCTAAACGGCAACAATTAGTTGTAAATATAGAATTAGAACGAAAAAAAAAAAAATTGCGCTATTTTTCAATAAAATGCTGGTTGAGGTGTAAAATGTATCGGCGGATGCGGTGTCTCAATCCACAAATTTCTGTAAAACGAAGAAAAGTGTGGTCGACGGTTTGACGGTTTGTTTAAAAATAATAAAATTGTAATGGAATAATTTATTAACTCTGCGGAGTTCAATATTTGCCTTTTTTCCCGGAAAATATTTGGTTCTTCTTCTTCTTTTTCGGGGTAAGCACAGACACAGTTTTGCTGAATTATTATCAACAACAAGATGGCGCTGCACAAAGTAAGAAGTTCCGATGATCAGGGTATACCCAGTAATTTTTGAGTCTATACCCACTAGTTTTTCTGGGTATATTGGAAGTGTTTGATGACAGACATGGTGTATAAACGGGATATTCAATAACTAGAAATCGATATCCCATGTCTATCATAAGCATTACAGGCGAGTCGTTAAGCGTTTAAAGTTAAAACAAGATATATGTAAGATTTCAATATCATTTATAACCGATGTTAATAATGTTCGTTCGACGTCGCTCGCACGAGTTATGGAAGTAATCTGTCAAACTTGTATCAATCGCGTAAAAGTCGGAGAGAAGACACAGAAATTAACTTAATAAGAGTACCTTCGGCAAATAAAGCCCGGAGGGTAATAAGGCCCACATTTAAAAATTCCTACTAAAATGAATCACAGCTACCTCATACACTATGCGTACATGCATTAAATCGACTCGAATGCCATCGAAGGCCCATTTTTAGTTTTATTCGAAATTATTAAAAATAACCGAATTTTTTTGATTTTCTTAGTTTTAGCAAGTTTAAAGGGAATCATTCCTCTGATTTCATAAAACTGAATTATTTTTTCAAATACTCACTTCTGTTATAGTTTTTCAATTTTAGTTGTGCAAATAAATGAAATTCACGGAAAACTTGTTTTTGTGGTTCTATGTCACCAAAAACTTGATTTATTGCATTTGTAGGAGTCGTGCAAGAGTTGCTTATTAGTTATATTTTCTAATTTAAGACTGGAAACTATCTCCATTCCAAATAAATCTATATACAAAGCTCTTTAGCTGTATATACGTCGCTATATGATCACAAATAAATACGACATAATTATATGGATGGAAAATCAAGATAATTAAAAAATATGAGAATTTTTTTCCATTTACTAAGATTTTCAATTCGATTTATCGGTTAAATTGGAGCATTTTAAATATGGAAAATTTAAGGATCTGATTCATTTTTATAATCAAAAATAAATTTATTAAATTCCAATAAAGGATTATGTAGGCCTATATTGCAATAAATAGAAGGCCGGTAATATTTATGCATCTATTTTACAAAATTACACATTAAAGATTGCTCCGCAATATATTCACAACTTACGGAAAACATCCAAGTCAATCACATAAATAAAAAAAACAGATGAGTATAATAATATCTATATTATAACTATTATACTTAGAAGGATTGTTTTTCTAAAAAATCTGTTATAGTTGCTGAACGGTGTTAAGTTTACATCTTAGTTTTGACTCTAAAAGGACAAAAAAGTTTCATGAGAGTTATTTCATTTACTATGGTATGCTACGATGCAATTAATCAATTATGACGAAAACGTAAAGCAGATGCAAAATGGTATTAAGCGCGTTAAATTGTCAAATTTAGAGCTCTCCTCTAATATTTTGTTCAACTTCATTTATGTTGTGAAAACGTCATATTACGGGTCACAAAGGAGCTACAATAGGGTCCAACAACTGAAATAAAATTCCCCACTTTGGTTAATCATATAAAAGTTCTTGCATTTGATTTAATCATGTCGTTAGAGTAAATCGTTATGACTATAATCAGTCATAAGAAAGTGACTTATGACTCGTTTGTGCTACTTGGGACACTCCTCCTATCTAATTTTGTGTAATTTTAAAATAAATTCAATTACAACCAATTTTGTCTGATTTTTGTACTTGCAATTGCCAAATATTTTTACCAAAATGGTACATTTACAAAATTCATATCAAACATAAATTACGTTACACTGAAAATCTCAATGGCAGCTTTACACAGCTCTAATTCAGCTTAGTTGCCAAAGTAAACACTTCTAAATTCAACAAAAAAGTCCTTAAAACAAATTATATCCATAAAAAGGAAACATTATGCAGAGAATAGTCACATTTAGGGTATAACTTAAAAACTTAAACCCGATTCAAAGAAACCATTAAAATATTTTAAATGGAACGTACACAAATCTGTAGCTAGGTACTTGTGGCTTGAAAATCACGAATGCAAAAAATAAATAAAATAAACAAAAACAAAAAAAAAAGTTATTTTTACTTTACTCTCAGTTTACATGCAATTAATCATTCCTCATGCATGACACGTGTATATGAAATGTCGGAGAAATTATGATTTGTTGAAATGACGCTATTAAATTTTTCTCAATGTTTTTTTAAACTCTTTTAAACTGTGCGGCTGAGATGAACTTTACTTCTATGAACAAAAGCTAAGGGCGGACAGGCAATAAAAAGTACATTTTAGCCATTTGCACTAATTTCAAAGAGGAAAATTTTCATACAAGTTCTTGCAATTTTTTTATTAATCCATTTTCTTATTAGTACCAACTCAAAATTGTATTGCCTCAAGTCAAGTCAAGTAATAATTTTTATTTATACTTTTCCATCTGACCTAATGCTGCTGCTAAATATAGTCATAAATGGCTGGAAAGAAAAAAAAACTACAAAATCTCTCAAGAAATTCATGAATCTTATTGTTTCAGTTTCAAAAGTAATAAATCCACGCTAAATATAGACATAAGAAATGCACATTCATGCAGAAAATATTTTAAATGCACGGTAGGTAGGCAGATACATTTAAACACTGTTTTCACAGGGTAATTATACTCTTTTACTTTCTTTTGTGGAGGCTTTGTGTGTCTGTTGTTTTTCTTACTCGTTGTAGCTTAATTTAGTCGATAGAAGTAGTTTTTATACTCATGCTAATATACTTGCATGTTTTTAGATATAACAGAAATTATGATATTTTCTGTTTGTCTGTCTATTTGTCTTTATCTGTATAAACAGAGTCTTATGGCTAGTTAAAATAGTACAAAATTTTGATTGAAAATAATTTATGAATTAACTGATGGAACTCGTAGATTTACATTTTTTCATACAAATTTCATAACTTTTTTTATTACATTGCATTATTTCTTTATTCTAGTTAATTCTAGTAATATCAAACTGTCACATTTACTGTACAGTTTCATTAAGAATTATATGTTTTTAGTAATTAAAATAAAAAAATAAAAATAAAATAATAATAATAATGAAATCTGTGAAGATATTTTTGTAGATAACCTATCCGATATTATGTAGAAGGTGCCGATATAAAAATGGCTAATATTACAATTGAAGAAATGAAAAAAAGGGGGAGTCATACTTTTGATATAGGAAAACTTGTTTAAAACATTACTGGCGAACCAAATTTTTTTTTTGAAAGAAATACCTATATTTGGAAAAGTTAGGAGCAGAGATCAATTTGATAATTCAGGCATTTTAATTATAGAAAATTAATTAGTGAAAAAAACGTCAGCAGCAGACTTAATAAAATAGAATGAATAAAAAAGCAAAGTTTCAAGTCTTTATAAGGGAAAGCAAGCTAGATCGCAAAAGTAATCTTCTGAAAATGGAATCTTCATTTCAAAACTTAAGTATATGTCCAATAAAATGCATAAATACGGTCTGCTTATTATAGAATACCTTGTGAGAAGAAACTGGTTAAATAATCAACTTTGAAATGTATTCAACTCACTGCTTAGGTGTTTTCCACCATTTGTATCAGATTTATGACTAAAATAATGTACGAATAACAAAACACTTTCTTTCAAGATTAGTCAGATTTTATGCACCTATTTGTGCGGCCTTCAATGAAGAATCAAAATACTTAAAAACACGTGAAAATATATATTGATGAAAATGGTATTTATTATTACACATGTAATGGACCTGTATATAGCGAGACCTTTGTTGAACTATTTGTGAGCATCTTTTTATAGGAAAATTTTCCATCGCTTATAATTCATAGTTACTTTTAGAATTATTACTATAAGTAAGGCAATAGAGAGTCGGTATGCACCTGCAACCTCCCACCTAAATATCTTATCCAAGATTCTAGAAGTTGATATGGATTGTCAGGGAAACCTGGAATATCCGTCTCTGCCTACAAATCCTGCCAGCAAATCTGTACGTGAATAACGGAGAACTATTGTCTGAATGTGTAAAAAACGGAAGCCCTTAGTTGGTACGTGTACAACGGAATGCCGTCATTTAGGCGATACTTGAAAAACGGAGAGCTACTGGTAGTACGTGAACAACGGAATCTACTTTTCAGTACGTGCGCAACAGAATCCACTAATTAGAATTTGTAAAACGTCATACCGCTCAAATAAATTAAAGCAGTCTAAACATTCAAACACTACCACGTACAAATTTTACATTTATAATATGGACGTGAGCAATAAAGTAGTAAACTGAATTCAAGCTAGCTGTTGTTATTTAGACCTGTTACTCCACTGAAGTAACGCAGAGTCTAACTTCGACTTTCTGCTACCGATCGAACTATTGGCGCCCGAACAAATAAACCGACTGAGCAAATGAAGTCACACGCATGGAAAGATAAGAGGAATATCTTCGGTTCATGATGCCAATATAATTGAGGCTGATAAAAAGTCTAGTAATGGAAAATGTATTATTAAACCAAATTGTATTAACGGGCATAAAAAATAT